>JAODAL010004172.1:0-160774 GCA_025379985.1 Phyllomedusa bahiana
CCGCCTGCTGTGTGCCCCCTCTGGGGGAAAACCCCTGCTGTGTGACCCCCTGTGTAGTGACCTCTCTGCTGTGTGACCGCTCTGCTGTGTGACCCCCTGTGTGGTGACCGTTCTGCTGTGTGACCGCTCTGCTGTGTGACCGCTCTGCTGTGTGACCCCCTGTGTGGTGTGACCCCCTCTGATGTGTGACCCCCTCTGTGGTGACCCCCTGTGTGGTGACCCCCTGTGTGGTGACTCCCTCTGCTCATAGTTGCCAACTTTTGAAGGTGAAAGAGCAGGAGACTCTAGTGGGCGGCCGCGAAAGTCGCGCGCGGCCCAAAAATTTTGCAGGGAACGCCCATCTTGCCCGGTATGCCACGCCCCTTCAAAAAGCCACCCCCCACTCCAACCTAACTGCATAACGGCTTTGGAAGAAAGCCAGGTAGATGCCCTTATAGCCACGGTATTTAGCCCCCCATAACCAGGTAGTGCCCCTTACAGGCTGGTAGATGCCCCCTTGTAGCCAAGTAGATGCCCCCTCTGTACCCAGGAAAGAGCCAAATTTGTAGCCAGGTAGATGCCCCCTTTGTTAGCCCAGGTAGGTGCCCCCCTTTGTTGCCAGGTAGGTGCCCCCATTGTTAGCCAAGTAGACCCCCCATTGTTAGCCAGGTAGTGCCCCCATTGTTGCCAGGTAGTGCCCCCATTGTTTGCCAGGTAGTGCCCCCCATCTTTTACCCTGTTAGTGCCCCCATCTGTTAGCCGGGTTTGTGCCCCCATCTGTTAGCCAGTAGTGCCCCCAGCTGTTAGCCAGGTAGTGCCCCCATCTTTTAGCCAGTTAGTATCCCCATCTTTTAGCCAGGTAGTGCCCCCATCTGTTAGCCAGGTAGTGCCCCCATCTGTTAGCCTGTAGTGCCCCCCATCTGTTAGCCAAGTAGTGGCCCCATCGTAGCCAAGTAGTGCCCCCATCGTTACCCAGGTATTTGCCCCATCTGTTAGCCGGGTAGTCCCATCTGTTAGCCAGGTAGTGCCCCATTGGTTGCCAAGTAGTGCCCCCATTGTTGCCAGGTAGTTGCCCCCATTGTTTGCATGTAGTTGCCCCCAATTTTGCCAGGTAGGTGCCCCCTCTGTTGCCAGGTTAGTGCCCCCATCTGTTAGCCGGGTTAGGCCCCCCATCTTTAGCCAGGTACTGCCCCCTCTGTTGCCGGGTAGTGCCCCTTTCTGTTAGCCAGGTAGTGCCCCCATCTGTTAGCCAGGTAGTTGCCCCCATTGTTGCCAGGTAGTGCCCCCTCTGTTGCCAGGTAGTGCCCCCATATGTTAGCCAGGTAGTGCCCCCTTTTTTGGCCGGGTAGTGCCCCCTTTGTTGCCAGTGGAGGCCCCCTTTTGTTGGCCAGGTTAGTGCCCCATCTGTTAGCCAGGTAGTGCCCCCTTTGTGCCAGGTAGTGCCCCCTTTTGTTGCATGGTTGTGCCCCCAATGTTGCCAGGTAGTGCCCCCATTGTTGCCAGGTAGTGCCCCCTCTGTTGCCAGTAGTGCCCCCTCTTTAGCCAGGTAGTGCCCCCCCACTGTTAGCCAGGTAGTGCCCCCTTTGTTTCCCAGGTGGGTTGCCCCCATTTGTTGCCAAGGTGATGCCCCATTGTTGCCAGGTAGTTGCCCCCTTTTTTTGCCAGGTAGAGCCCCCTAAAGCTAATAAAAATAAAATAATAAAATCCACTCACCTCACCAGGCTCCTTCCCAGGCCCCGGCCGCTCCGACCGATCTCCTCAGCGGCGCAGGGGGAAGTGAGAGCAGCCGCGCGCCCACTCCCTGCAGCCGCGCGCCCCCACTTCCCCCTGCGCCGCTGAACTGTATGTGCGGCGCACACACCGGCCCCGTACTACAGGGAGAGGGGGGAGGAGGGAGCGATCCCTCCTGCCCCCTCCCCGCACAGTGAGACCGCGGGCGGGTGAGCGGCCGCTGCGGCCCGCTTGCACCCGCCTGTAGAGCGGGTCCCAGCGGCGCAAGAGGGAGCGCACCACGCTACTCTTGCGCCGCGGTAAATTTAAAGGCCCCGCTGCCTGCAGGCGGCGGGAGGAATGCCAACTCCCGCGGAGGGCGGGAGGGACCCCAAATAGCGGGACCCCCCCGCCAAAACGGGAGAGTTGGCATGTATGTGCTTATCCAATGTGCAGTTTATCATTCGGCTGCTCCCATAGTGTAGGGGTGTGTGAGCTGCTGCTCATTAGTTATCTGCACCTGTTATATCTTTTCCAAGTAGCACAGGGTCCTGTGTTGCTTCCTACTGGGCTTAGTCTGTGGCCCAGCCATTGAGTTCTAAGTAGACCTTTGTGTTTTTTTGTTTTTGAGTAAATAAGTTCCCATTTTTCTGTGATTTTTCGTAATCAGAATCCAACCAGTTTCATTTTGTGTCCCTTTTTTGCTACGGTTTTCGGATTTCAGCCATCCCATTCAAAGGGAAAAGGACTACAATCTGGCTTTTTCAAGTAAAATATTTGGGGGATTATAGGACATGTTCTGAGTTATTTGATCCAGTTTTCGGATTTGAAATCCGAGCTTGGAAAACATGAGCTGTGTAGACTACATCTCAGATTTTCTATTGTGGTCTATGGGGATCATTTACACTTTGGATTCTAAATATCAAATCTGCTTGAAAATCCGACAGTTAATCAGTGTGGTATAGACGTAGCCTAAGGGCATGTCCCCATGGCATCCGACCAGTATTTTGTCAATGCCGTGTGAATGCACCCTAAGTCTACTTTTACCCTGTTTTTGCAGTGTGCATTTGTTGTATGCAGTCAAAAAGCTCCCTGGGCATATGTAATCAGGGGCATCCATAGGCCTTAACTCTCCCAATGTATATCACAGATTAAAATGTTTTTAATTGTGGATGAAGCATTTCACCATACAGTGGCATCTCTCAGATATATACATCGGTAAACCCTCTTAATGTATATCTCTGACTCACACCGCAAAATACAGTAAAAATAGGATCGACATGGAGTCCTTAGGGCTGTAATACAGCTACGTATTGAAAGGATATTACCACCATGAATTGACCTTGAGACACAACACACTTGATTTGGTTTGAACCTTTCAACCAAACCTTATGGGAAGAATTATAAGACTTCTCATCAGCTGCAGAGAATGGAGGAAATATTTTTCTGATCAGACTAAAGGTTGTACTTCTGTTATCCTGCTTACCAGTTGTGTAATACTGAGGTCAGAAAACAAAGACACAACCGAAGAGCCACTAATGGAAATGTAATAACATAGTCTCAGGGGTTGATTGAAATGGGAGGACAGGAAAAGAGAATAAAGGACGCAAAACTCATAGAGGACACACGGGATACATTACTGAAGTAGTAATCCGTTGGACACACAGATTGGGGTATAATACTGAAAGGCAGGCATAATACGCTGAAATATATAAGGAGTACAGTGTCTTATGTAAGCATGTCCAAGTCCTATAAATATTGTAAACAACATTTTTTTAAAAAAAAAAGTGTTCAGAAGTATAAAAAAATGTAGGTAGAAGAAAAAAAAACCCCAAAAATCACATTTTCTACACTAAAATCTAAAATGAGGTGGAAAAGAACAAACCAAAAAAACTATACTAAATTTGTACAATGCACATTTGTTGGTACCATAAAATGATCATGTCATTTATCCCACATGGGAATGTCGTAACAAAAATGATGCCAGAATTGATGTTTGTGTAGATCTCGCTTCCCAAAAAATGTAAAGGTAAAATGTTATCAAAAACCAGTATGTTGGCTGAGAAAACTGAAGCTTGTGTCTAGCAAAAAACAAGCCCTCGCACAGCTTTGTTGACAAAAAACATGGCTTTTAGAATATGATGACAAACTTTTTTTTTTGCATAAGTAATAAAACATTAAAAAAGGCAAAAAATGCTGTTTTTATTGTTAATTCTGTTTCCACAGTTTGTCCAGCATTAAAGAAAGCCTGTGACATTGAAAATGCTATTTGATCTGTTGGTGGCATATCACAATGCATTATGGGAAAGGAGCTGAGAAGCTCAAGCACCCTCTATTGGATGTAACAAATCCTCAATTTGCTTTTGACCCACCAGGTCTTTGGAAAGCAAAAGGGATATTAGCCAAGCCAGCATCACCCATCTGTAGACAGCCGTTTTGGGGTGTTTGCCCCTCGTCAGTACAGAGCCAAGTGATGCTGGTTTGACTGAGTGGGAGGCAATGAGTGGCCCAGAAAGAGAGATCTTCCCTTTCTGTTGGTGGCATGTTATAGAACAGGAAAAGCTGAACAGATTGATAAATTGTTCTGTAGGGAAAGATTCAGTAGAGCTTTTATTCATTAAGAATATTTTATTCATTTACATCTGGCTTTATTCTGGATTAAGGAGTCCAGTAGGCGATGTTATCAATAATTTACAGCCTTTCTTGTAGGAGTACGCATAGAGATAGCTGTCACTCACTGATAAGACCGCCTACTGGACTCCTTAATCCAAGTGAAGCAGCAATTTAAATAAATAAAATACAAGTTCTACCGAATAAACTTTCCCTACAGGACAATACATGAATCTGCTCAGCTCTTTCTGCTCTATAAGATGCTGCCTGCAGATCTGATATCATTTTTAACGTGGCAGGCTACTTTAAAAGATAATCTAACACTACAGTGCTGAAAGAAGGAAAAAAGTTTTAGTGTGTTTATTCTGCAAAAGTAGCACGAAATCTACGGAAATGATATAAATTTGGTATTGTGGTATCTTACTGACCTGCTGAATAAAGTGTATCCATGCTGCCTGGTCAATGTCTCAAAATGTAAAAAAAATAGAGGTACTTCTGTTTTTCCCAATTTCACGTGAAAAAATGTAAACAAAGCTATATGTATCCTAAGGGCTTGTTCACATGGCGTTTTCACTCCGTGTTACAAGCGCTTTTTAGATCCGTCTCGAGGACCGACAGGACGGACTCAGAGACAGATCTAAACAATTAGCAGTGAGATTATCACTGCAGGCTATGAGGAACACGCAGCGGCGTTTACATGACAGATCGCCGCTGCATGTTTCTCTCCTGCCTGCCGGCTCCATCTTTGAAAGAATCGACATGCAATTCTTTCAAAGATGGACCCAAGATGCGCTATGGAAACACGCAGCGGCGATCTCTCATGTGAACGCCGCTGCGTGTTCCTCATAGCCCGCACTGATACTCTCACTGCTAAGTGTTAAGATCCGTCTCTGGGTCTGTCCTGTCGGTCCCCGAGACGGATCTAAAAAGCGCTTGTAACACGGAGTGAAAACGCCGTATGAACAAGCCCTAAACTGGTGCTGTTGAAAATGACAACACATCCTAAAAAAACATGCCCTCATACAGCTAATTGAAGTTTAAAAGTCCAAGAAATAAAAAAAAAGAAAAGAAATCACTACATCCTAAAGGCCACTACAGGTTGTGTCCTTAAAGAGATTTTCTCACTACAAAATATCTTTTAACATATAGGGACAGGTAATTAAAGACTTTTTCTAAATACATTGATCATTTTGATTTTAGCTTGGTAAATTGTTTTCATTCTTCGGTACCCTGGTAGCTTTGTTTACTGAAGATTGAATTTCTTGCACTTACCTCTTTGTAATGTCTCAGTTAATTAGTTATAGGGGAGCTAAATAAGCTAATCACTGCTATAGAACCACCCATAGCGTATCAATGGCAGAGTGCATGAAAAGCTGCCTGTGATTCAATGAAACATTATGGTGAGAAACCCCCTTTAAGGAGTTACTGAAAACATGAAAATGCGTTATAAGCTTAATGCTCTGTGTTGTATCTGGGTTTAGGAGATTTTTATAAATCATGGCCGTGTTTGGTTTTTTTAGACACTACATTATGTTTTCGTTTTTTCCTTGCTATAATTGTTGGAGCAAATTTTCAGTGCCTGTCTCATTAATATATACCAAGATGATATATGACTTATAGAAGATTGTTCAAATTCAGAAAATATTACAGGTATTTCATTTCCAGAGTTAATGTTGCAAGACCACTAACCATATTTGTGTTTTGGGAAAAAGGTATGTGAGGTAGCAGCCTCATAATGTTGGTTTATAAATCTCTTTCTTACTGTCATGATAGGAATTCGTAATATGTTAATTGCAGGATTCTTGGGAAGTAGATGTGGAGCCTTTGTATTAATGGTACAATGTAGCCCGCTATTTATAACTACCACACTCACAACTGGTTTATTACAGCTTGTGTTATGTGTACTGTCTTCACACAGAGTATTGATAAAGTATTGTTAGGCTGGATTCACATGCATGAAATATGCATGAAAAAGCTTGTGTACAGCGCATCCTATGGTTTTCAGTGGGAAATGTGCGGTAGTTAACAATCGCAAACTGCAACAAATAAAAAGAGTTGCCTGTCACTTATTCATATTTTTTGGGACATATTGGGGTACATTTATCAATAGTGTCTAACTCGTAGACAGCGTAAACTTAGATTAGACAGTCTTACAATGCACCACAGTTATCATAGTGTTAATAAATGCAGGGCATTTTCAGACTGTCTGGTCTAAGGTTACATCTCCTATTACTTAACTTACTTTATGGCTCTAATTGTTGCAAAATTTTGACACATAGAGTTGCGTGCCAAGCCATGCCTCCTTTCGGCAGGACCGCACCCCAATTACAGAGGCCACACCCTTTTGTCAGAATAGGCGCAGAAGTGTCTAGAAACACATAATAAATGTGGTATACAGCAGGTATGCCTGTTATTTTGACGCAAGCTGTACCAGAACTCTGTGCCCTATTGAGTGTGGAAAATGTGTCAAATGCCAGGTGTCAAGTTTAAAGTGCAATATTACACCTTAATTTACCATTTTTCCTATGAATACCCCCAAAATATGCCATGACTAAGGACTATACTAGGTCCATAATGTGTCAGAAAATAGTTCAAACAAACTATTGCTTTTAATTTATATAGGGAGGAATGGATGCCTCCATTTTGGTCTCTTGCACCCCGCCCACCTCCACAGGTTGTTACATCAGTGCAGTATGTTTGCAAGGTTGGTGCTTTTTTTTTTTTTTCTCTCTGGATTATGGAGGTCTGTTGACCCAAATGAGAAGTCTGAATTGACTCAAGTGAGAGGTAAAAATAGAGTAGGACCAACCGCCTTAAGATCCTGTTGTTATCCGGGGCTGGCTTAAGCATTTTTTGATCAAAACATGTGTACTAAGAATCTCAAAGTTTTTTTCATGTATTGTAGAAAATAGTTCAGACACACCATTGTTATTATGTGGAATAAAGGCATTGGTTTTAGTGCATTTTGTTCTTCGAAGGGTGCTAAACTACTTCTTCAGTGCATCCCTAGGGTTTTCTACATCAGACCTTGACTCCTACAGCTCTTTCAGGTATTCAACATATATGGTCAAGATGTGCTGTGATACTAATTTTATACATTCATACATTTGTTGGTAGCATGTTTTGTGTTGTTAGTAAACCCAGCCTTGGCCATCCTTAAGTAGGACTGGACAAACCCCAATTAAAAAGTTGGCCCGAGGAACCAGGTTTTGCTCCCTGGTTTCTTCTGGTATGGCTGCATCAACTCCTCAGGTCACTATAGCTACAGACCTGTTAGATCTCTCCTTATAGGCTGCCAGCACTGGTCGCTATAGCTACAGACCTTTTAGAACTCTTCTTATAGGCTGCCAGCTCTGGTTGCTACAGCTACAGACCGGTTAGATCTCTTCTTATAGACTGCCAGCTCTGGTTGCTATAGCTTCAGACCTGCTGTCCTCACTGCAGGACAGTAGTAGCCAGAATAAGTTAGCGGAGATGGTGAACACACTCCTGAATTAAAAAATGAAACTGAAAAAACGGGACTGAGGTGAGATGGATCAATCTAGTGAGACAACCCCTTTAACTCAAATTGCTCTTATAGTTAAGCAAATTTTTCCATAGAAATGAATTGAAATGTCATTAATCTGTTCCATGCACCCCAAAACCAGCACAATTATTTTTACCTGTTTATTAAGAAACATGTACAGTTTATAATTATATTGTATGCAGTATAACAAGAGAATGTAAAGAAATAAACTGGTTTAATTAAGTGTATTCATCGTGAAAGACCACTAAACTTAAATTCTCTGTTTTTTTCCATTTCACTTAAGGTGGGTTCACACAATGTTGCTGTAATGGCAGATGGTTTGCAGAGCAGATGGCTATAGATCAAAATTCACGGATGGCTATAGATCATTAGCTTTTAAGCAGGAGCTGTTGCAATACACGTCTGCACTCCTTCACTCTTAACTCAAATACTCGCTCTTAACTAAAAGCAAAATATGGACCAAGCAACTGCTCTTATCTCAAAACACTTTTGGGCCACATGTATGAAAAGGGTTCAGATCTAAAACTCACTTTGTTTCCCATAGCAACCAATCAGATTACCCCTTTCATTTCACATAGTGCTCTGGAAAAAAGAGAGAGACTCACTGGTTGCTATGGGAAACAAAGTGAGTTTTAGACCTGAACACTTTTCATACATATGGCCCTCTTAAGTCAAGGTACCAACCTATATGTTGAGGCACCATTGAAAACATAATTTCCTAGAGCTGCTATAAGTAATTTTAGAGCCCAATACAGCCAAAACATCTGAGTCTCCCACCCATTTCCAGTTAATTTCTTGCACCATATCAGCAGACCCCCTTTTTTATTTTATGAGGGCCTCTGACATGAGTACTGCCAATGCTGCCCTGATGGCACCTCTAATCTTTCCCTGCAGAGTCAGTCACAGACTACTCCTGCAGGAAAGACTGAAATATGTCCCAAAATAAGCTGTGTGAACATAGCCTAAGAAGTGCATAGTGCTTCTTCTCCTGATTAAAGAGGTTGTATGAGAGACGGAAAAAAATAAGAACATATAATGGAGGAATACTAACAATAAGCAGTAACTGTCACAATCCAGTCTGGGAAATACTTATAAAGGCGGTTATATCACGTAATATTGCCATGTTAGAATTTTCTAATCTGCAGAACCGTCCCTCACAGTACAATTTTCTCAGGCTGCCTACAGCACACATGCTCAGTGATGTCAGTCAACCTAACCAGGAAGTGAATCTGTCCTACTGCTGTACTCTGCATTGCAGCACAGATTTCTGCATAGGAAGGAGCCCGACAGACATTTTCTTCTGTTATAATGATCATCCCCTAGACAAAACGAGAAGATTTTTCTAATTAAAAGTATTTAGGCATTTTTTTCATTATAACATGTAGTTTATATTATTTACTTTTTTTCATTTTCCGTAGAACCCCTTTAATCTTTTAATAGTTGTGAGTGGGTGATAAACGTTATTAGTTGGAATACCCCTAAACAGTTACATTTCATCTAGTATATAGAGGTGGTTTGTATTTGTTATGGCTATAAACACCAATACTATTCATTTCACTATACAGGCCAAGTGAATTGGATAACAAACATCAGTCAATTATTGATGATGAGTTATTGTCACATGAATTAGCAAATCACATTCGGCAAACGTGATACCATTCCCAAGGCTTCCACATTAATAGCTGCACTATATTTGTCTAGCAGAAATAATGATGGATTCAGCAAAGTAAACATTGTATTCCTGGTTTTAAAGGTTCCAGAAAGTATCCGCCAGCATGTTTGTTTTACAAATGTCCATGTAAGTGCCCCTTAGAGTGCAGGTCCTTCCTGGGACCGCACTTAATACGCTCTTAGCATGTCTAGGATGATTTCAGTTGCCAATATCTCAGAGGATGTTCCCAGCAGATCCGACAGCTTAATAACACAAATTTCTCAAGTGTGAAGACTGCAGAAATAAGATGCAGGAAGAAAAGTCAGAACAAGTATTTCAGACACTTAAGCTTTAGTAATGGTTTAGCTATTATCTTTAGGACTATCATTACCATCATGGGGTGCCAAACTGATGGCTGTCATTTCATGGGCAGCGAGGGCAAAATGTCTCCTTCTAAAAATCTCCTGGAGACAGGCAGTCATGCCCGGCACATACAGTTCCTTCCTTGTATAGGATGTGTAGCGCAGAGTAACAGTAAGTTGATTGTGCAGTTTTATATAAAACAAGAAAAGCTGCATATTAAAGGGGTTGTCTCATCTCAAAGTTTCATAGGTTGCATGAATGAAATAATGCTGCTTTGCTCTGTCATTTCCTGGTCAAGCTGTCTGTAATTAGCCTATGAGCTCCATGTATTCAGACTTCTCTGTTTATCAGTCTTGATTAGCTAAATTACCTTCTCTGGAGAAGCTTCTGAGCTAATGTAAACAGTAATTAGTCTTTTGTCTGAAAGATCAAATAACACACAAGCTTTCATACTGCCAGCCAAGACCTGTGTGATGATATCACTCCCTGCTATCAGATAGAACAAACAGCAGGGGGGGGGAGAAGTACACAGGTCGGTCACCAGGGAAACTAGAGAGAGCACAGAAGGGATAAAATCACTTGCAGCTCCTTAACAAAAAAAGATGAACAACGCAATATATTTGGAAAACATCTTCATTTAGTATTCCCTACATTTTGAAAGCTATTCTTTGTAGTGAGACAACCCCTTTAATGTGTGTCAACAAGGTTTATGACATGAGATATGAATATTAGAGGGTTGTCCACTTTGCTTTATTCTGTTTTTAACTAATTTTACTCACCTGATCTCTCAATTTTAGTCCAACGCTGTTGGTCACACTTCATTGGTCTTCTGTTTACTTTCTGGCCAACTATGACATTACTGCTACCACCAATGAGTGGAATCACTTGTTTGTAAGTGAACTCTCGTCTGGAGCCAGAAAGTAAACTGAAGACCAAAGGAGAGGAAGGACAACTCTGGATCTGAGGTGTGGTGAGAGGGGAGTATACGTTTTTTTCCATGTCCAACATAGCCTTAAAAAATAAAAAACAAAGTGGACAACCCCTTTTTGGTATTATTTACTATAATTATTATATGGACCAGAGCAGGGGGTTAACAAATAGTGAAACAAATGATGTAAAGTGCTCACAATATATAGTGGAAACTGTACTTAAGTGGATATAATTGACTATAATTATTCGAACAACTTTGATGGTCCAGAGCAGGAAGTATTACAGGCAGTCCCTGGTTTAGGAACGGGATAGGGACTGTAGGTTTGTTCTTAAGTTGAATTTGTATGTAAAAAAGTTTTGTGTTAGGGAACAGCACTCCGTAGGTGAGATATATATAGAGAAAGAGGTGCTAGTCAAAAATTCAAGTCCAAAATTTTAGATAAATTGACTGCACACTACGATTATCTTGTTGCAAACACACAAAGGAGTATTTTATTACAAAAATTCACTACAGGCTCCAGTGAAAACAGTTAAAAGTGACTGTAAAAGACGTTTCGGTCATCCGACCTTTTTCAAAAAGTCACTATAGGGAGAACTGGAAAATAGACAGACTGGGCCGTAGCCCTAATAGGTAGCCAGTGGCTCCCATACCTACTAGGGCTATGGCCCAGTCTGTCTATTTTCCAGTTCTCCCTATAGTGACTTTTTGAAAAAGGTCGGATGACCGAAACTTCTTTCTCAGTCACATTTAACGGTTTTCACTGGAGCCTGTAGTGAATCTATGCAATAAAATACTCCTTTGTGTGTTTGCAACAAGATAATCGTAGTGTGCAGTCAATTTATCTAAAATTTTTGGACTTGAATTTGTATGTAAGTCGGAACAGGTATATTTATTAAATATAACTCCAGCACACCAACACATTTCAAGCAACAGCTCTTATTTATGAGTAATTTGTGCAAAGCTTATTCCTGGCATTTTAATACATATTTTTAAGTAGTGAAAGGAAATGTTTTGACGGATATTATGATGCAATTTAATGTGTTATTTATTTTATAGGGATAGCAAACTAATAAACTGTGAAACAAATGATGTAAAGTGCTCACATTATATAGTGGAAACTGTGCTTAAGTGGATATTATTTACTATAATTATTCTAATAACTTTGATGGTCCAGAGCAAGAGGTAGTAGATTCTGTTTAATAGAAGCAAGGGTGCCAGTACTGCAATATGCAGAAAAAGCATGTATCCTTTACAGAAGAACTCTTAATTCATAGGGGTCTACCAACGCATTTCAAGCAACAGCTCCTATTTATGAGTAATTTGTGCAAAGCTTATTCCTGGTGTTTTAATACATATTTTAAGTAGTGAAAGGAAATGTTTTGACAGATACTGAATGCAATTTAATGTGTTAATTATTTATTTTATAGAGATTGTAAACTAATCACAAATTGTGAATTGCTCACATTATATATTAGAAACTGTGCTAAGATTTTGCCAGTTAGACGGGCTACGGATAAGGGAGGCTATGTAGGTGGCTAGGCTTACTGTCCCACATGTATGACTGTGGAGCTTCATTCGTAGAACAAAGAGCATGGACACGTCTGCAGCAAGGTTAAAGGGGTTGTCTCGCTACATCGATTCATCTTACCTCAGTCCTGTTTTCTCAGTTTCATTTTTGAATTCAGGGGGTGTTTACTGGCTTCTACTAGCTACAACTAAGCTGCTGAGGACACCAGGTCTGTAACTATAGCGACCAGCACTGGCAGCCTATCAGGAGAGATCAAACAGGTCTGTAGCTATAGTGACCTGAGGAGTTGATGCAGCCCATACAACAGGGGATATCTCAGAATAGGTAGGACACTGGTAATGGACACATATTGCAAAATGACTTGTTTTTGCAGGATCTTTAACATGAAAAGCAATCCTTGTAGTGAGACAACCCTTTTAAGGCCACTTGAGCAGTTTCCGCATGTGACTGTTGGCCATGCAAGTTTTCCACATGGGGCATGTTTTCATCAACATGTGGCCATCTGCTCGTGTGGCCTCACTCTATGTTGTGATCTTGACTGCTCCATAGCGACTGTCAGCTGAAAACCTTTTACAACAGTGGTGCACATTTATTAAGGCAATTTGCGCCAAGAGTAATGAACTACATGTCTCACACCACATTCATTATCTGTTTTAGACAATTTCTAGAAATTTATTTGCCCTGTCTGACAAAAAAGCCATGGTCTTGGTAAAATGGGCATGGCTTCACAAAAAGGGGGCATGACTTTACAGAAAGGGGGCATGACTTCACAGAAAGGGGGCATGACTTTACAGAAATGGGCATGGCTTCACAGAAACGGGGCATAGCTTCACAGAAGGGGGCATGGCTTCATAGAAAGGGGGCATGGCTTCACAGAAAGGGGGCATGACTTCACAAAAATGGGCATAGCTTCACAGAAAGGGGCATGACTTCACAGACAGGGGCATGGCTTCACAGAAAGGGGCATAGCTTCACAGACAGGGGCATAGCTTCACAGAAAGGGGCATAGCTTCACAGAAAGGGGCATGACTTCACAGACAGGGGCATGGCTTCACAGAAAGGGGCATAGCTTCACAGACAGGGGCATAGCTTCACAGAAAGGGGCATAGCTTCACAGACAGGGGCATAGCTTCACAGAAAGGGGCATAGCTTCACAGAAAGGCGGCATGGCTTAGCGTTCAATACTGTGCACCAAAAAATGCATCTAGGGGCATAAAATGAGCCAACTTGTAAAAGGTGTTAAGTTATACTAAACAGTCTGAACAGTCACCAGATTTATCAATGCTGTGATAAATGTGGCATATTTTAAGACTGTCTAGTCTAACTTTACACTGTGTAAGAGTTAGACAGTCTTGATAAAGCTGCTGCAGTATGTATAACAGATAAAAAAGCCATTGAGGAGTTGGTGCACTGTTTCACAATAAGAACATGTTTTACTTCATTGCATTCAGTATTAAAGGTTGTCTACTTTGTATACCCTTTTCCCATATGCTCATTACATGCAGTGCAAAGTATTTCAGAATAGATTTTCAAAACCAGGCAGAACCCTATAATATCAATGCATGATTTATAGTCGCATCCACACATCTGTTCAAATAGAAAACCCCAATAACCTATAACTTGGCTGCACCTTTTTACAAGTACAGTTTCCATTTATTTTAATGCTCGACAGCTTCATCTACAAACATAAAGATTGTGCTAAGTTAGACCCCATCCTCACCACATTTGTCCCAGTAAGAAATGTACCCAGACAGATAATGCAGTGGGGTCGTGACAGGACCATAGAGATCTATTGAGCTATATTTGCCTTGATCACTGAACGTATACACTCTGTGCATCTTTTTTTTAAACAGCCATGAAGAAATTGTTATGGAAAGTACTTTGCTGTCTTCAAACTAAGGGTATGTTCACATGGCGTCTTGTGTCCATGTGAACATACGCTTTTGTGATACGTGTCTGTGTCCATCTGAACGGACCCAGACATACATCTAACAATTAGCAGTGAGTTTATCACTGCTGGCAATGACAAACACGCAGCGACATTCACATGAGAGATCGTCAATGCGTGTTTGCATCCGTCTTTCGGATCCACTTGAAGAAATGACATGTCAATTCTTGGAGCGCATCTGAAAGACGGACCTGATAGACGCGATGCAAACACGCATGGCCGATCACTCATGTGAACGCCGCTGCGTGTCTCTCATGGCCGGCAGTGATAATCTCACTGCTAATTGTTAGATGTATATCTGGGTCCGTTCAGATGGACCCAGACACGCATCACAAAAGCAGATGTTCACACGGTCACAAGACGCCATGTGAACATACCCTTACTGTTCAAAAGGAAGAGGTCCACATACTGTTCTTACATGAGGGGAACCCTGCCGACTGTGTTTGTTCTGGTACCTAACACTCCTTATTTTATGCTTTGAAGGGGTTTTCTCACTACAAAGATTAGCTTTCAACATGTCTTGAATAGTAAATGAAGACTTTTTTCTAAAAACACTGGCCTTTTGATATTGCCCTGGTCAGGAAATAAGAGAGATTGTATCAGCTCTGAGTGCACAGAAGTTTCTCTGGTTAACATCCTGCTCTCCCTTCCTGATTAGACAGAGAGCGGGGAGCAACATCACCATGGTTGGAGAAGCAGAGACTTTAAGGGCCGGTTCACACGGCTTATTCAAGCCGTAATTGCGGGACGGATTCTGCCCGCAATTCCGGCTTGAATAAGGGGCGGGAGCGCTGCCCGCAGGCCCCATAGACATTCATTATTAACGGCTCATACACGCTGTAAATAATTGACATGTCAATTTCTCCCTGCCCGGCGTGGATTGCCGTAATGGCTGGGATGGATTGCAGCCGTATTGCAGCGCAGTACAGCGCGCAATACGGCTGCAATCCGTGCCCAAAATAAGCCGCGTGAATGGCCCTTAACTATAACAAAATTTGGTTGTTCACAGATAAGCACTTGTTTTTACTCTTCGGAGCACTTGGAGATTTGTTTACACAGATTAAGGGCGCGACCCCACGGCATAGGACAAATACCGGCCGGTTTGCCGGACAGTATTTGTCCTGTTTAGCGCCCGTCCCCACGGCCGGGAGGGGGACGGCTTTTCTCCGCAATGAGCGGAGAACAGCCCTCCCCCCTCCCATTGAGAAGCACATATTCCGTCCGGAAACCGGACGGAAGATTGTGCATGTTCAATGTTTTGCTGCCAGACCGCCGGCGGCAAAACCGCCTGACGGAAAACCCGTGCAGTGGGGACTGCTGCACGGGTTTTCCATAGAGCACCATTGTGCTCATTTTCGGACGGTTTTTCAGGCGGTCTGAAAAACCGCAAACCGGCTGAAAAACCGGCCGAAAACCCGTGCCGTGGGGACATGCCCAAAGTCTTCTGCACTTCTGTCTTTGTAACAGCTCAGATAGATTATGTTCACACGGCGTATTTGAAATACGTATTTTGGTACATATTACGTACCGAAATATGTACCAAAATACGTATTTAACAATGTTCCAGTCAGATCTGATTGATTTCAATATTAAATACCTACCATCGTTCATAGAATTTTACATACGTAATTATATTGTGTTTTTTGGATGCGTACAAGGAAGTGACATGTCAATTCTTGATCCGTTTAACGCATGTAAAATCCCCATAGGAAACAATGGGGTGCGTTTTTGGAAGCTAAAAAAGTATCCAAATACGGATCTAAATACACATTACAGATGTGTTTTTGGATACATTTTTTGGATGCAGATTTTGGACTGACTTCAATACACTGCTATCAGAGGCTTTGTTCGGAGCCTTTATCAGCAGTCTCATCAAAATGATGGAAACTAACAGACCACATAATTAGTTGATGATATCCATCAGGAACTGGTAGTATTTTATTTAGCAACAGCAAACCTAGAGCTTAAAGCTATGTTCACACGGCGTAATTGCGGGCGACACGGGATGACTGGAAGCCCGCCGGCCCCATAGACATGCATTACTCGCGGCACGTATTCGTCTCAAGTAATTGACATGTCACTTATCTCCCCGTGCGTACAATACAGAGCACACAGAGCTGAAGAGCTGGATGCAGGAGGTATGAAATAAGATCGTGACAAAACCCCTTTAAGGCTATGTTCACACGATGTACTGCGGCACATACAGTACACGGCGCAGTACATCATGTCTTTTGGGAGCTAGCGCTGATATGCGCACACTCTCGCGGAGCGGGGGGGCCGGCAGCCCGCCGACCCCATAGACATGCATTACATGCATGCAGGGCCGCCATACAGGGGGTACAGACAGTACTCCTGTATGGGGCCCGGCGACATAAGGGGGCCTGCTGCAAGCAGGCCCCCTTATTTCATATCAGGGACTGGCGCACGGTGGCCCATCCGCCGAGCGCTACATTTATGAAGGGTCCCGGCCGGCACTGCAGAGAGGGGGCCCGCACTGCCAGTCACAGCTGCATTCACAGATTCTTTTCACTTCCCCTGCGCTGTGACTGGAGCCGGGGCCCTCCTCTCTCTGACTGAGGCCAGGATGAGGAATTCAATTACTCACTTCACGCCCCGCCCCCTGTCCCCGGCTGGCCAGTTCACAGTGTGGTGTGGACAGAGAGAGCAGGAAGGCTCCGGCTCCAGTCACAGCGCAGGGGAAGTAAGTGAAAAGAGTGAATGTGACTGTAAGCTGTGACAGGGAGCGCGGGCCCCCTCTCTGCAGCGTCCTCATCCTCTCCCCAGCCCTGCAGCCCTTCTCCCAACGGCATTGTGTGTGGGGGCCCCCATCATCCCTCCAGCCCTGTGTGTGGGGGCCCCCATCGTCCCTCCAGCCCTCTGTGTGGGGGCCCCCATCGTCCATCCAGCCCTGTGTGTGGGGGACCCCATCGTCCCTCCAGCCCTGTGTGTGGGGGCCCCCATCGTCCCTCCAGCCCTGTGTGTGGGGGCCCCCATCGTCAGTCCAGCCCTGTGTGTGGCGGCCCCCATCGTCCCTCCAGCCCTGTGTGTGGGGGCCCCCATCATCCCTCCAGCCCTGTGTGTGGGGGCCCCCATCGTCCCTCCAGCCCTCTGTGTGGCGGCCCCCATCGTCCATCCAGCCCTGTGTGTGGGGGGACCCAATCGTCCCTCCAGCCCTGTGTGTGGGGGCCCCCATTGTCCCTCCAGCCCTCTGTGTGGCGGCCCCCTCGTCCCCACAGCATTCTATGTGGGCGCTTCATCCTCTCCCAACATAAACACACACATGTAAGGCTGGAAGGGACGAGGGAGCCCCTACACACAAGTTTGTGGGGACAAGGGGGCCCCCACACACGAGTTTGGGTTGAAGAGGTCGGCCCCAACACGAGTTTGGGTGGAAGAGAGGCCCCCCACACGAGTTTGGGGGGAAGAGGGGGCCCCCACACACGAATTTGGGGGGACGAGGGGACCACACCTACCTCCCTGGTTGCACAACTACCTAACTCCCTAGCTACCACCTCCCTAGTTACCACCTACCTGGCTACCCGGCCACCTACTACCCACCTGGCTACCCGGTTACATACCCACTTACCTGTCTGCCCACTACTCGGTTACCTACCTATGGGGGGCCCACTACCTACGTATTGGGGGGCTATATACCTAATTATCAGGGCACAAAGGGGATCATTATTACCATTTGGGGCACTATGGATGTGGAGTTTGTACACAGGAGGGGGACACAGGTAGGAAGATTATAAAAAAAAGTGAGGAGTCTCAGGTGTTTGTGTTGTGAATTTGCAGGGGCGAGTTGTGGTCGGGAGAAGTCATCATGGTGGTCTGGACCAGATGGAGAAGAAAAGGGAACGTGTATGACTCATCAGACAAGTAAGTCACTAAATGTATGCATTGTATCTACCACTATATGGTCACTGTATGGCAGTAATATTGGTTTTATAGTAATGAATTATATTCAGTGACCGTTTGATGGTATTATTCAGCAATTGAGCATTCAGCACTTTTTTTTTACTGGGGGCGGGGCAATGGGGTGCTGGGGGCGGGACTTGTAGGGGGGCCCACACGCTTAAGCTGTATGGGGCCCAGAAATTTCTGTTGACGGTCCTGCATGCATGTGACATGCATGCCACGTAATCGTCGCAAGTAATTGACATGTCAATTATCTCCCCGCGCGTACAATACAATCGTGGGGAGAGGAGGCGTAATCCATAGTTCTCTATGAGAACTATGGATTACCGTAATTTCGGCACGCATGTCGCCCGTAATAGAGTGCAAATACGATGCGAAATGCGCACAAAATGTGCCCGTATGAACATATCCTAACAATGAGGAGGAATTGTAACGCAAAGTATTACAATATTGCAGAACTTTTCATTACAGAATCATTAACCACTAGCTGTGACGATGGGGATGGCAGCAGATCTGTAAAGGCAAACTGTGCCCTAAAGAATTTGACTTCTCATTTCTAGAAGCCAATTTCATAGAATTTAATCCAGGGGATTATAGACGAATTTAGTTGAATTCAAATTAAGGGAAAAATGTTGAGAAAAGTTCTCTCGATGATGTGGGTGTTTTGTGTGATAGGTCACTATCTCTATTCAGATGCAACAAGAAGGTTTAGTCATCTGGCCCCATACACGACACTGATGTGCTTGTAAATAGCCTGGTGGCTGACATAGTAATTTGTAGTTCAGGGCTGAGCAGCTGGCAGCCTCCCTCCCCATACCTCCACCTCCAAGCTGTCTTCCACTGCTGCGAGATGAAAGCAGCATCTTAACTCTTTTTGCTTTTCACGCTTGGCATTCACAGTCATAGGAGCAAATACGGAGTGAAATTTATCGAAGTTTGAAGAAAGCAGCTGAAGTTTTCTAATCCTGCCTCGGCTGCTTCACAGTGTTTTAAAAGGTTTTTTAGTTTTATTTAGTAAAGTTTCTCAGTGCAAAACAGCTGGCCTAGTTTATAGGGCATAGTCATTTCCATATCTCCTATGCTTAGCAAATTGAAAAGACTCACTGGTATGTGTAGTGTGCTGGGCTGCGCACACCAAGGGAGACATGTATGGAAGTAGGTGCATCGAAGTGCATTTTTGCATTTATGTTTCAGTGTCAAACGCGCCTGAATGTATGAAAGTGTTGTTTTTTGTGCGTTCATATATGGTGTCTAAAGTTCATTGCACCTCGCTGGTGTGTTTGGCGCATTATGGAACTTTTTCACATTAGTAATGGGCCAAGCATGTATAAAGTCTATACATAGGCTGGAAATAAAAGAAAAGTCATAAGAATAGCATGTCAGGGTATAGAAACTATGGTAGTGATCTTGCTTGAAGGACCACAGGTCCTAGCAATACCTGTGCTGTGCTGGCTCTTGCTGTATGTAGAATAAAGGGTAAGAGCAGCAAAATTACATTTCAAATTTAATGTAGTAAATATTAAAAATAAAAAAAAAATCTGAACAACATCAGTGGGTTATTTACTGTAAAATTAGTTTTAGATTCTATTAATTTTAAATACATTTTATAGATTTTTTTTTATATTTTTGGGATATATATTTTTATATTTATTTTCTATGATAATTTTTTTATAAATTTTTAATAATTGAAGTTTATAGAGTTTGATAATTACTATAAATCACTTTTTATTATTGTACTGGTGGAAGTTGGGAAATATTGGACATTTTTTTCCCTAACAGCAAATCTAGCTCCACTTCGACTCCTCAGGCTCAGGCAGACCACATTAAGATAGGTCAGCCTGTTTGACCAGTAATGTTCCTAGTTTTGCTGAAGCACATTCATATATATGTCTTATATTACACGTGTGGTACGACGCCCTCAGAACGCCCCCAGAACAACCCCACAACGCCTCCTCATGTTAGGCGCATTAGAAAGTGTCGAGTCTTATGAATAATGCGCCTAACACATTCATTAGGCACATTAGACATCGTAGACTGCTCACTTTGGCGCATTCGACGCCATAAAAGGGTGAAAAACCCAATCATACATGTCTCTCCAAGAGTCATATCTCAGATGAATCAGCAAGAGTGAGCTACATTACTTACATAGAAAACCATGTACAATGCCTCCATAAAAGAGCCAGGCACGCTGTGGCAGCAACAAAGCCACTCATAGTGGCCCCAAAGCAATCCATTAGGCTATGTCTACACTGCTTAGGAAAACGATCGTATCTTCGGTGCTTTTCATTTTTTAAAAGCGCCAAAGATACAACCGTTCCTGTGGCCCCATAGGCGGCAATAGGAAAGACGAGCTGCGGTCTCCACAGCTCGTCTTTTCTCTGCTTGTCTTTGGGTGCTGGCGTGTTGTATAATACGCTGGCGCTTCTCGTTTTCTTGCTGTCTCCCCATACAATACGATTGTATGGGGGAAGTCAGGAAAACGAGAAGTGACCGTGGTTTTTGTACAAAGCGTGACAAAAGCCGCGGTCCTGCATCGGAGAAAAAACGGCCGCTACTGGGCCGTTTTTTGTCCAATGCAGTGTAGACATAGCCTTACTGTGCTTTCATGGTACAATACTCTTGAAACAGAGCCAGTCATAATGGCCCTTAATTGCAGTGTCTCCATAATATAGGTAGCCACAAGACCCTCATAACAGAGCCATTCACAGTGGCTCTTAATCACACTGCCTCCATAGCATTGGTAGCCTCAGTACCTTCACAAAAGAGCCAGTTATAGTTACCTGTAATCACACTGCCACCATAATATAGCTAGCCACATTACTCTTATAACAGAGCCAGTCATATTGGCTCTAAATTACAGTACCCCTGTAATACAGGTAGCCACAATACCCACATAACAGAGCCAGTCACACTTCCCCAACGATAATGCCAATCATAGTTGCCCCAGAGCAACCCATTTCAGTGTGTCAATGATATAGGTAGCCACAATACCCTCATAACAGAGCCAGTCACAGTGGCCCTAAATGACATCCACTTACATTGCCTCCATTGCTAAGCCAGCCACAATGTCTGCCACTGTGTCCCTATATCACAATCAGACGCTCTGATTTTATAATACAGCTAGCCACAGTACCCCCTTAACATAGCCAGCCTAAGTACTCACATAACCAGCCACAGCGGTCTTATACTAGTCATCTCTTATAAAGTGGAGTTATGGAGGATTAGTGGCATGATTTGCAGCAATCAGATATGAGTACATAGTTGTTCTTAGTATGTGTGATATCTGTAGTGGTCGAGCCCATCACTGTTTGGAACTGTTTCAAGGTTAAAATGTTTCTATGTGGAAATGAATCTTGGGCTATGTTCACACGGCGTTTTTGGATACGATTTCAGGTCCGTGTTGGAGCCGAAAATCGCATCCAAAAACGTGGCGTCGATCGGATTCAACACGCAGCTGTGTGTTTGGATCTGTGTTGGATGCAGCAGGATCGCACCCTATACTTTATTATAGGGCTCCTGCTGCGTCTTTTGCTCCAAGAATTGACATGTCAATTCTTGGAATGGATCTGAAAGATGGACCCGACAGATGCGAGGTAAACACGCATCAGCGATCACTCGTGTGAACACCGATGCGCGTGTTGCATTGCGAGCAGTGTAAAAAACACTGCTCATTGTTTGATGCGTGTTTGGGTTCGTCTAGACCAGGGGTCCTCAAACTTTTTAGACCGGGGGCCAGTTCACGGTCCCTCAGACCATCGGAGGGCCGGAATATAGTTTTTTAAAAAAAAGTTTTACTTTGTCGGTCGATACAATTACAGTGATACCCAATTTATTATTGAATTTAGGTCCCCCAGCATGTCTGTAGGTAGATTTAGGGCCCCCAGCAGGTCTGTAGGTAGATTTAAGGCCCCCAGCAGGTCTGTAGGTAGATTTAGGGCCCCCAGCAGGTCTGTAGGTAGATTTAGGGCCCCCAGCAGGACTGTAGGTAGAATTAGGTCCCCCAGCAGACGTAGGTAGAATTAGGCCCCCCAGCAGACGTAGGTAGAATAAGGTCCCCCAGCAGGTGTAGGTAGAATTAGGCCCCCCAACAGACGTAGGTAGAATTAGGCCCCCCAGCAGGTGTAGGTACATTTAGGTCCCCCAGCAGACATAGGTAGAATTAGGCCCCCAGCAGGTGTAGAGATAATTAAAAATAAAAAAGTGACATCACTCACTTACCTGGCTCCCCGCCGCTGTCGCTGCTCCCGGGCTTCTTCTTCGGGCGGCGTGACGTCACCAGGCCGCGCCGCAGCATGATGACGCTGACGCCGCCCGTGCTGTGGACTCTAGTGAGGCGCATCCTTCCTGCACCTCACCAGAGTACTCTGCAGCTCTCCGCAGAAGTATCTATCTGTATGTGCGTCCAGCGGACGCACATACAGTTAGTCCCGGCGCCGCTGCCATCACCGATCGCTAAGGTCCTAAGTCGGTACCTTAGTTATCGGTATCAACTTAGGACCCTAACGATCGGCGGCGGCGGGGACGACTGTGGGTGGGGGACACTCTTCAGCGAACAGGAGGTGCTTGAGGGCGGACACTTACAATATATGGGAGTTGTCTGTGAGGGCAGAGGGCGGACATTCTGCGTATACATTGCACAGTGTCCTCCCTCTGCCACTCACAGGCACCTCCCATATATTGTAAGTGTCCGCCTTCAGGCACCTCCCGTCCGCTGCAGAGTGTCCGCCCCCCGAAGCTGGCCCCTGCTGTCGCGTGGCTCGCAATGGCTTTCATATTATCTGTCACCGCCCACGGCACCTCCCATCATATGTGAGGTGCTGTGGCCGGTAAAAAGTGATGTGAAGCAGCGCGACAGCAGGGGCCAGCTTATAGAGCGCACAGCAACTCAGAAGACTGCGGCTCTGCCGCTGCCACCGCCGGTGCCGTGGCAGCGGCGGGCCGGATAAAAATCCTCGGCAGGCCGCATGCGGCCCCCGGGCCGTAGTTTGAGGACCCCTGGTCTAGACGGACCCAAACACGCATCTAAGAACGTATGTTCACATGGAGCAAACACGCCATGTGAACATACCCTTAGACTAGGTCTACACGGCATTGGACAAAAAACTCACTGAAAACCAAGTCCTAAAAACATTCTTAAAAGTTCATTGTCCACTGCCTGTCAAAAGCTGCTGAAAAAACGACCTTTTTTTGGTGCGTTTTGCATTTTTTGGTGCATTTTTTTGCAAAAATGCACAGCATTATAATTTCTGTGGATTTCTGCAAAAAAGCAAACCAAAAAACGCCTGGTGCTTTACATAGACTCCAATAGTAAATTTTCTACCCTGCTCAGCCATTTTTTACAACATGTTTCAAAAAACAACCAGCAGAAAAAACGAGTAGTAAAAAAAAGTTCTATGGAGACTACAGAACGTTTTTACTATTAAAGTCTATGGGATCTGTTTTCAGTCGCTTTGCAGCAGTTTTAGAAAACAAAAAACGCTGAAAAACTGACTGAATATATGTGCAGTGGAGACCGCCTTAGGCTATGTCTACACAGCACACAAAAACAATCGCTTTTTTAGCGTTTTTTTGATAAACCTATTACTTTGAATAGGTAGAAACGTGAACTGTCAGCTAGCCCCGCCCACTGGCAGTTATTCACATTTCTACCTATTCAAAGTAATAAGTTTATCAGTTGAGGTGGGCGTGGCTAACATCAAGTGGGCGGAGTTTTAAATGACTGACTCTTTTCTGGCTGAATACTGCAGGTTTGAGCACTAAATACTCAAAAACTACAGCATCTTCCAGAATAAGGGACACAGTGCTGGAAACAGCAGGTCTGTCACTAGCTTTTGCTGTCCTCAGCAACGGGGGCATAAACTATGTGACAGGTTCTCTTTAAGGCTATGTTCACATGATGTACTGCGGCGCACCGCAGTACATTGTGTCTTTCGGGAGCTAATATGCGCATACTCTTGCGGAGTGTGTGTGTGTGGGGGGAAGGGTGGCAGACCACTGGCCCCATTGACATTCATTGCTTGCGGCGTGTATTCGCCGCGAATAACTGACATGTCACTTATCTCCCCGCGCGTACAATACGATTTTATTGTACGAGTGGGGAGAGGAGGCGTAATCCATAGTTCTATAATAGTAAAAACGTTCTGTAGTCTCCATAGAACTTTTTTTTTCTGCTCGTTTTTTCTGCTGGTCGTTTTTTGAAACGTGGCAAAATACAACTGAGCAGGGCAGAGAATTTACTATTGGAGTCTATGTAAAGCGACGGATGTATTTTGGCACGTTTTTCTTTCAGAAATCCATAGCAATTATAATGCTGTGCATTTCTGCAAAAAAAAGCGTGTAAAAAACGTGGCAAAAAACGCACAAAAATACGCAAAACGTGTTTTTTCAGTAACTTTTGACAGGCAGTGGACAAAAAACTCAGTTTTATGGACGTTTTTAGGATTTGGTTTTTTTTGTCCAAGGCCGTGTAGACCTAGCCTTACAGTATAGTCTGTCATATGTGTTTTCTTTTCCTTCTTTTATTTTGGTCATATACTTTTCTAACAACATGAAAGAAAAATGTTGTAATCTATTTGAGCTATTGTGTTCTCCAGTATACAGTATGTGTATGATTTCTATGTTTACAGTATATTTCTAGATTTGTCATTGAGATGTGGATAGAAGTCTTAGAATTTGTAAATGGCTGATATTGATATAAAGAGGAAAAGGGACATGAAACAGAGAACTGCAGAGATGACGGCAAGAAGTAGAGCAAGTGATCCCCAGAAAGTGACCAGTTTAATTGTGTAAAAGCTTAGAAACCTGCAGTATTACTAGCCAAATCATGCAGCCATTTGCCTCTACATCAGGACATTTCAGTCCGCAAGCATCAGCTGCAGCACCCGGTCTTAGGCTGGATTCACACGGAATATTTCTCTTATTAAAGAATGCTGTGTAATACGCAACAGGGTGCTATTTGTCTGTCTTCCTGACGCAGATTTGACAGTGTTTACACAGATTAGCCCCATCTAATGTTAATCTGCATCCTGCTTCCCAAAGAAAACAATGAGATACTGTAGTTGCAGTTCTTTGATGCATATTTTTTGCACCAAAACACATAAAACCCATGTGAATTGAACCTTAGGTCATGTTCACACGACTTATTCTGGGACGTATTTCAGCCCGTAATTCGCGCAGTACTGCGCAAATTATGGGCTGAGATACGTCCCAGTCATTATGGTAATCCACAGGCCTCATAGAGAACTATGGATTATGTCTCCTCTCCCTGCTCGCACAATACGGCGAGCGGGGAGAGAAGTGACATGTTACTTATTCACAGCATGTCTATGGGGCCGGCGAGCTGCCAGCCCAACCGCCCCGCCCCCGTCCACACGACGTAATTGCGGGCCGAAATACGTCCCGCAATTAAGCCGTGTGAACATAGCCTAGGTTGTATACAATTAAATCAGCTTCAGACTTAATTCATAGTCCTTCAGAGAGCATGTCACCCTATGGTGGATTCAGACACTGCGTTCAGTACAATGGAAGTGAATTCTAACACACCCCATTCACTTACAGCAGAATCTAGGCATGCTGCAGATTTTCAGATCCACAGCATGCCCAGTTTGTTGCCGACATTTTGTGGCTTTACACTGCAGAGTTTTTTCCTTGTACTGTAATGGAGTGAAGCCTGTGGTGAAAAGCAGCACCAAAATTATCAATAAAATCCACGCGGATTTCATTGCAGATTCTTGGTACAGATTTAAGGGCAGTTCCTCTGCATAATGAATACATCCCCCACAGCTTATCTGCTGTCTAGAGAATTAAAGGGGTTTTGCCACGATGTAATGTTGACGTGGGATCCTCTAAAATGGGTATTTAATCACTTTTCTAAATATATGTGATTACAAAAATTGCCGCCTGAGAGAGCTACAGGCTGCCCTACCTGCCCTTAATTACTTCAAAGCTTCTACTAGATACGACCTGACAAGAGCTGCTTGCCCGGCTTGCCCAGAGAACACGTCTTATCTGATGAGAGGGAGCTGAAGAAGCTTTCAAGGCACCGGGTAGAAATATGTTTTCTCTTGTATACAGAATAAACTAGTTGTAGTGTGATTATCTGAGTAGATCTCTGCTTTATCTGATGACAGGGAACATGAAGAAGCTTTCAAGCTGCTGTGTAGAATAGGTGTTGTCTTTTGTATACAGATCCACTAGTTGTAGTTTGATTATTTCAGTGAACATTTCACACGATCCCTTATGCATGGCTCTAGGCTCTGGCTGTGTCTCTCGCTCTCTCAGCTCAGCATGGCTTGTTTACATTTGCTTCTTAGCAGATAAGGCACGTCCTGGCAAAACCCCTTTAACAATAGCAATGGAACAGCTCACCCCTCTGTGTGATTGTGGCAACTGATACTGATGTGGGGTGCATGGAAAGCCCTCAGTACATAGGGCTTCTGAGTAAACCACGGGTTGATGAAGTTTAATCCAGAAGCCATGTGAAAAATAATATGCTATAAAATCTAAACTTTATTCCATCACATGTTATAAAAAAAACAGACTGTAGATTTTCCATTGCTGACACATTTCAAGCTTAGCCATAGTCTTCATTGCAGTAAGGCATGGAAACACGACTAAAACATTAAAAACATGATTCAACCAGTCATGTCTGCACAAGATAGATTAGAGCCATATGGAAGATGTGGTAAGAGACCAGTCACCACTCAACCAGTGATTTGACAGGCTCACCCAAGTTTCCTGTATTTTGGTCTGACATAGAGTTACACTCACCGGCCACTTTATTAGGTACACCATGCTAGTAACGAGGTGGACCCCCTTTTGCCTTCAGAACTGCCTCAATTCTTCGTGGCATAGATTCAACAAGGTGCTGGAAGCATTCCTCAGAGAATTTGGTCCATATTGACATGATGGCATCACACAGTTGCCGCAGATTTGTCGGCTGCACATCCATGATGCGAATCTCCCGTTCCACCACATCCCAAAGATGCTCTATTGGATTGAGATCTGGTGACTGTGGAGGCCATTTGAGTACAGTGAACTCATTGTCATGTTCAAGAAACCAGTCTGAGATGATTCCAGCTTTATGACATGGCGCATTATCCTGCTGAAAGTAGCCATCAGATGTTGGGTACATTGTGGTCATAAAGGGATGGACATGGTCAGCAACAATACTCAGGTAGGCTGTGGCGTTGCAACGATGCTCAATTGGTACCAAGGGGCCCAAAGAGTGCCAAGAAAATATTCCCCACACCATGACACCACCACCACCAGCCTGAACCGTTGATACAAGGCAGGATGGATCCATGCTTTCATGTTGTTGACGCCAAATTCTGACCCTACCATCCGAATGTCGCAGCAGAAATCGAGACATCAGACCAGGCAACGTTTTTCTAATCTTCTACTGTCCAATTTCGATGAGCTTGGGCAAATTGGAGCCTCAGTTTCCTGTTCTTAGCTGAAAGGAGTGGCACCCGGTGTGGTCTTCTGCTACTGTAGCCCATCTGCCTCAAAGTTCGCCATACTGTGCGTTCAGAGATGCTCTTCTGCCTACCTTGGTTGTAACGGGTGGCTATTTGAGTCACTGTTGCCTTTCTATCAGCTCGATCCAGTCTGCCCATTCTCCTTTGACCTCTGGCATCAACAAGGCATTTCCGCCCACAGGACTGCCGCTAACTGGATGTTTTTTCTTTTTCGGACCATTCTCTGTAAACCCTAGAGATGGTTGTGCGTGAAAATCCCAGGAGATCAGCAGTTTCTGAAATACTCAGACCAGCCCGTCTCGCACCAACAACCATGCCACGTTCAAAGGCACTCAAATCACCTTTCTTCCCCATACTGATGCTCGGTTTGAACTGCAGGAGATTGTCTTGACCATGTCTACATGCCTAAATGCACTGAGTTGCCGCCATGTGATTGGCTGATTAGAAATTAAGTGTTAATGAGCAGTTGGACAGGTGTACCTAATAAAGTGGCCGGTGAGTGTATGTCTCCATTAGGGGGAATTTGCTCCAAGCTATCGTGTGTGGACAGGATTAGTTTGATAATGTTGTAAAAGTTTGTGACACTTCCATGCTATGTTCAGACTAAAAGCCAGACTAGATTCAAAACACATTAGTTATGGAAGACCTACAATATGTCTGCCACAGGCAGCTTCAGACTCACACTTTCTGGTGAGGCTGTGGGTGGGCCTGTAGCAGTAATTGGCATATCAGCTCTGCTATCCCTATTTCTTTTTTCCATGAGAAACTGTAGTGTTCAAAGCTACAGAGCTCTAAGGCTTAAAATTTGTCATTAAAGGGGATGTATTGCTTCTTTAGTTCGGCTGATTCATACTGCTCTCAGCTTCTCAACTCTAGAAATGCAGGGGCGTTTTTTCCCCTCCCAGCTGGGTGACATCATCCCCCCTTCACTGTACATGCTGGCTCCCGAGACTACCCCCTCCACCCTCTCTGAGTCCACATGTCTTATTTTGTAAGAGCTGTATACATACCACAGGCTGCATTCAATCTAGACTGAGCACTGATATCTTCTCCTCTCACAGCTGGAGGTTTGTTACAGTTGAATCCAGCTTTCTATGAATGGCACAGGAGAGTTAGGCACCGAGACACAACTGTGCTATTTTCTGATTGTAGAATCTGCTGCAGTTTGTTTCTGCAAGGTGTGCAGAGAGAAATTGCTACGGCCCCTAACTCTGAGTCAGAGGCAGGGATCGACACACAATTGTGCTGTTTCCTGATTGTAAAATCCCTGCAGTGTTTTTCTGTTTCTTCTGGCTGTGCAGAGTGAAAATGTGCCGGTCCCTTACTTTGAGTGAAAGGCAGGAATGCAAGCTCCGTGAATACAGCCGACCGGGGGCTGAACAGAATATAAATGAGCTCTCAGCTAGTGAAATGCAAGGAGGAGGGATCCGACCAGCACTAGGATATCAGTGTAAATAGAAACAGAAGATAAGGAATACTGTGAGAACAAGACAGCTTAGCTAATGACATCTAATTGCAAAGTTACTTGTTTTTACTGTCCCCTTATTCAGAAGACCATTTAATGAAATGATACAACCCCTTTAAGTTAGGTAAACAAAGCATCTGTGCTAGAGATAAGACTCAGTAGGAAGTGACTCACCATGGTAATAGTGACTGACTGGCAGCAGCTTGAATTAATCAGATAAGAGAGGTAGCAGGGTGAGGTGGTCAGTAACCTAAAGAAACTTTTGTATTCTAGGAGGAGATAAATATCTCCTGAGCAAAACAGCAATATATTTGGGAACAGTCTTAATAGAGGATACTGATGCACATTATTTTCTTCTTAGCTGATTTTATTTTCTGATTATAGATTTCTCAGCTCTGTTGTCTGTATACGAATATGGGTGCAGCCATTATGCCTGAGCTGTTTTTATCAGCATTTAGAGAGATGCTTTACAGCAGCTACATGGGCATAGGAACCTGTGAACAGGATCAGTCCCATTGACTTCTAAAGAAGAGTTTTCTAGTCATGCTCTGTGACCTGGGAAGAAGTCAGTGTGCAGGGATGAGTCGAGGGTGAACTGTGACTATCTCCTCTTGTGAATGGTGGATCCTGTGTTTTCCATACACATTGGTGTATCCTTTCAGTGTAACCCTGCCAGTGTGAAGATGTGAAGAATGCTGAAAAGCTTTGTCTACAGAACAGGGAGTATCAGACTACTATTAAGCCTAGTGGCCAAAGTAAGACTGGGATAAGGTATTCTGGTCCCCTAGGAAAATAAGGCACATAGTGCTCCCCCAATGGAAAATTCAGCCCACTCCATGCCTTCTTGCACCCCCACCCTGCCTGGGATGAAGTGGCAACCTAGGTGGTCACCTGGGCCAAAGTGAAAAATGCAGGATTCCAGGATTTTAAAAAAATATAACGATACTGATGTAAATATAATAAAAAACAAATATTCTTAAATTTGTTTAACATAAAATTTTGAGTTAAGCAACAGTTCATTTTCTGACACCTTCCCTTTAAAAGCTAATCATTGTGGCGAGAAAACTCTTTTAATCTGTAATGGAATAGAGCTCAAATTTTAAAGCGCATTTTGCATATGGCTGCCGGGCAAAAACCTACTTTGATGCCCATATGCATTCAGACAGGAATTTTTCCATCAGGTAAAGTAGCCACAGAGATAGAGAAAGCATGAATGATAAATATAAATGGAACCATTCATTTTAATGTCATACAAAAAATGATTATCAACCACCTATACAATATCTTGGAATATAAAGAAATACTTTTATAGTTTATAGCCTGTGTTACTGATACCTCAAAATGACATCTAGGCTAAAATTAATTGTGAAGAAATTATTCAATCTGATGACTTAAAAATATTGGGCGACATGTCAGAAAAGAGGCGCCGCCAGACCAGTTTTAAGGCACATTAAATGTGTATAGTGCGCCTGAATGAATGAACCTGTCAAAAATCTGCCTGTGGTATACCTTGCATAGTACAACTGATGCGCCTAATCTAGGCACCTAGTATAATTTAGGCACATAGCATATCATTGCTAGCATATTCGATGCACCTACTTTAGGCACATTCAAATGTGTCATTTCTGGCGTATAATGTGCCTAGTTTTGGTGTACTACAGTTCATTTATATAGAGAATAGGGCGTCAGTTTTTGGGCTTAAAATACACCAAAAAATGGCACAGCCCCAATGGGACATGTCGCCCATTGACTCATCTGAAATGAGGGAACAATTTTTATAAATAATGGTGCAAAATTCTGCCTTGTAAAGTGGTTTAAAGCTTCTGTGTCACAAAAAATCCATCCTCATAAGTTTCTCATTTCACTGCGATTTATTGCAAATTTGAAAGAACACAAGGAACCATATAGCATATGAAAAGCTGCAATCCCAACCAGACAAAATGAATTCCAAATATTGGGCCTTTACCTAAGAAAACTGTATAGCAGTAAGACTGTCTTTGTTGGCAATAGAAACCAATCAGAGCTCAGCTTGCATTTCATATAGTGCTCTGGAAAAATAAAAGCTGAGCCTTCCTGCTAGAGAATTTTGATAGATAAGGCCCATTGTTCAACGTATCATTGCAATAAATGTTTCCCTGTTAAAATATAACTTTTAATCAAATTATTTAAAATATAAATATGTGCCCCTATATAACTAACTTATCACTAAATACTAAACGCTAGACCCCATCTGTCAGCATGGTCACCGCCCTGATAAGGGCGGCTTCGCTATAAATGGCAGATGAGGTTACTAAATACATACATGAAGTACTGAATATGTCTCCAATACTCCCACTATATACATGCATAGAAATATTATATATATCTCCAGCGCACCCGACGCGTTTCTCCCTACAACATCGGGTTCATCAGGGGATTATAATGTGACCACTGTAGAATCAAAACATGTATGCCAATAGATAAAAAATCATTAAAATGTAACAAGGAATATGCAGGTACTTAGCTAGGTCCTGTGAGGCTTGGGAGATAGCTTATATGATGATACTTGTTCACAGGAACATGCTGTTGTTCCTACCAAAAGCAGATGAAAACACTTGTTTCCAGTAGTAATTAAAAACTCTGAAGTAGAGCAATTTCAGGTTAGGATTTGCTTGCCATAGGTATACATTTCCGAAGAGATTTTCCAGGTTGGAGATTTGCCTTTTTTTGTATGTATTTTTTTTACGACTTTACCACACTATCACCTGCTGTAGGGGCACCATCCTTCTTCTATTATAGGATCCTGGTACCCATGCTCAACACAATATCTATATTCAAGGGCCGTAAGTCTTATCTATATTTATTGCATATATACTATTATGGTGGGCATTTCTTTGGTGCAATCTTTTTCCCTGATGAACCTATGAAACCTGTAGGGGAAACGCGTTGGAGGTATATAATACCATTGCAGATTTCAGGATTTGTCTTGTGGTATTATAGAGTATATTCTTGTTAATATATATTCTAGTGTTTGCCCAGTGATAGTATATATACATACATATTCTGTCTTTCACATAGTAGGGTGTCTGTTAGTGTGATTTGTTTTTTGGTTTTATTGGTATTAGTAAGTCATACTTTATAGTATATTTTTGGATAAGGGTTCCTGCACGGGGTCGCCCTTTTTGGGGCGAGTGCTCCGCTTATGTATGTAGGTATTTTTTCATGTCTTTATAGTAGGTATTATATGAGACCTCTTGTGGTTTCTCATTTTTAATTGTATCAATAAAGGTTAATTTTAGCTATTTTCTATCTGTGCCCATAGGCATTATAGTATTTTCTTCGGTAGTTTTGTTATGATTTTGGTGCTAATGCTGGGCATTATACATCTATAGGTATCTCCTACCTTAATCATTAGGAGTTTAGTAGTTTTTTCTTAGTACTGCAGCCACTGACTGGTGCTGGGGCCACCTGCCATTGCCCAGTGTCCCTGTTCAGGACAGATCTCTTCCAAATGGTGACGTCTAGCATGGCATGTGATCAGTGTAGCCAATCATTGGTTGCGATCGGTCTTGAGCCGGTTACAGCATCTAAAAGGGAAAGGGGTCTTCCAATCATTGACTTTGATGACCTATTGCTAGGTATGGGCCCAGAATTCTGTTCTATGGGAGTTCCGAGTACAGAAGAGCGCCATATTTGGCTGTGTTCGGAACTCCCATTGAACATAATGGAGAGTCATATGCAAGCATGACCGCCTCTCCACTCCTAGCCATAACCTTCAGGGGAGCATTCCCGAGATAGATGTGGGTCCCAAAGGACCCATAGCTGTTAGTCTACTATGGAGCAGAGAACAAGAGTTTCCTGCCCCTCGGAGTACTCCGGTGGGTCGCAAGCAGGCTTGTGGCCCACCAGAGAATACAGCACCGGCAGTTTGAGAATGTCATCAAAGCGCTTGTGCACTTTACAATTTAGATGGTACAAGAACAGACAAAAGCAAACATAACACAGTAAAAAGCTACTTACAGATCAGACACAAGGTGTGAGAGCCGTACTCACAAGAGCTTACAAGCTATGAGGTTGTATTGGTGAGACGAAGGGTGCGAAGTGCTAAGCTTACAATGGTCCAGCAATGTTATATAAATATGGGGTGGTTTACATAAAAAGCAGTGAACCTGCCACACAGGCCGTATATCTATAAGTGCCTGTGAGTGTCCAAGTGTAGGGTGTGTCAGAAGTGTGTGTGACAGAAAGTGGGGGTTAGCAGTTAGGGATCTTGGTAGGCTTGCCTAAGAAGATGTATTCTCAGAGTGCGCTTACGACTGTGAGGGTTGTGAGCGTGCCTGATCGTATGGGTTAGCATGTTCCAGAGAACTGGTGCAGCACATGCAAAATCTTGGAAGACAGGCATGGGAGGTTCAGATGATTAAAGCATGTAATCTAATATCATCAGCATAGCGCAGGGAACAGGTAGGGTGGTAGACAGAGATGAGGAAAGAGATCTAGGGGGGTACAGTGCTGTGGAGACCATTATGGGTGAGAGTGATGAGTTTATGTTTTATCCTGTAATGAATGGGCAACCAGTGCAGTGACTGACACAGGGTAGAGGCATCAGTATAGCACCTGGAAAGAAAGATGAGCCTGGCTGCTGCATTGGGGAGGGCAGTGTTTGAAGAAAGGGAGACCGATAATCAGGGAGTTACAGTAGTCAACACAAGAAAGAATAAGGGTATGTTCACACGGCTTATTGCGGCACGTATAGTATGCACCGCAATACATTGTGTTTTGGAACCACGCGCTGATCAGTGCGTAATTCCCAAGCAGGGGGTGGGGGTGGGGTGGTGTGGCCGGGTGCGATTGTATTGTACGCGTTGGGAGACGACACGTAATCCATAGCTCTCTATGAGAGCTATGAATTACCGTAATTGTGCAGAACGAGGCAAAACGTGTGCCGAAATACACGGCAATTTAAGACGTGTGAACATACCCTAAGGCCATGTTCACACGGCTTAAAATGGGCCGTATTTCGGTCCGTAATTACGGGCTGAAAACGTCCCAGTCATTACGGTAATCCACATTTCTCATAGAGAACTATGGATTACGTCTCCTCTCCCTGCTCTGCGAATACGCCGGGCGGGGAGATAAGTGACATGTGAATTACCAGCGGTGTATACGTGCCGCTGGTAATGAATGTCTATAGGCCGGGGAGGTGCCGGCCCCCCGTTCCCGCCCCCGGCCTCACGGCGTAATTGCGGGGTGTAATTATGTCCCGCAGTTAAGCCGTGTGAACCTAGGCTAAGAGTAACAATGAGGGTTTGAGTTCTTTCCATAGTAAGAAAAGGACGGATTCTGGAGATGTTCTTTAAGACAAAAGCGGAGAAGGGATTGGATATAGGGAGTAAAGGACAAATCGGAGTCTAGTGTAAACTCAAGTCTAGAAGTTATGATAGTACAACACGCAGAGAGAAATAGTAGGGTGGGGTTGGTTAGTAGATTATTAAGGTATTACATTATCTATCTATTACATAGATGAGCACTTTTGAAAAATTGTCAGCGCCAGTTTTCAATGCACATTCTTCTGCTGAGGTGCTGCACAGTATGTGGAAACACAGAACATTAGTGACTGGAACATACGTCATGTTCCTCTGTAAAAATACTTGCCACAGTTCCCAATGTGGTGTGAAGAATGCTGTGTGAACCCAGACCTACGGAGCAAAACCTAACACAGATAGCCTATGCCGCGGATGTTTTATGACCCTAGCCACTGATTAATTGTCTAAATATATTTAACTAAAACAACCCAGACGACCCCTTTAAGAAAATTAAAATCAAAATGATTCTCCTATTTTATTCTATGGACCAGGGAATCAGGCAAAAGGGGCATAGCCATTTGCTCATTTTACCTAAAAGTTGTCTAAAGCCTACTTCCTAAAACACTGAGTAGCAGACCCCTAGATCTATGCCCCTGTTCTCTTTTTGTTCTCATACTTTTGAAGGGTCTGAGGTTGCATTTCTAATAGTTAATACCTAACATTTTTACCACCCTTTTTGCGCTTTTAGTAAGAAGAGTTTATGGCGACATAGTTGACCTGCACTTGTGAATGGAAATGAAACAAACGCTGGATATTTCTTATCTCTCGCCGCAGATATTCCAAGGAGAGTTAAATACTTTTTATAATCTCTCTGAACTGTTTTGATGAAAGTTGTTTTCCTACAAAACCATGATGCACTTCTCTTCGTACGCAGCGTTTTGGAATGAAAACTCCACCGATAATCCAAGAGCGCTTACAAATAACGCAAAGTGTTTTAGGGGCCGATAAGATCTATTAATTTGATTAAAAGCTATTTTTCACTGGGTTAATGGTGCATTTATTGCTGGCGTCCATGCTCAGTCATATGGCTAATGGGAGCTCAGAGAGGCAGGCAGACTGTGTACATATTTATCGCATGCATTCATAACTCGCAATTAGAACGCCAGGTCACACCAGCAGAAAATAAATCGAGCTCCAGAAACACAAGTTCTACTGCCACCTGATGGCTGAGCAATGTCATTTCGGTACAATTTGAATTGTGACATTGGATTTTCAGCTTTTTCCAAGAAAATAGTTCTAAATATTTGTTCTGATCATGATTGTAAGGGCATGTTCAAACGGCGTTTTTGGATACTATTTCGGATCCGTGTTGGACCCGAAAATCGCATCCAAAAACGTAGTGTCGATTGGATCCAACACGTATACAACACGCAGCTGTGTGTTTGGATCTGTGTTGGATGCAGCAGGATCGCACCCTATAGTTTATTATAGGGCTCCTGCTTCGTCTTTCGGACCAAGAATTGACATGTCAATTCCTGGAACGGATCTGAAAAACGCAAGGTAAACACGTGTCGATCACTCGTCTGAACGCCGATACGAAGTGTTTTACATTGCAAGCAGTGTAAAATCACACTGCTCGTTGTTAGATGCGAGATTGGGTCCATCTAGATGGACCCAAACACACATCCAGAAGTGTATGTTCAAACGGACCCAACACTCGGTGTGCACATACCCTAATAGTGGTTAAGATGAGCCCTGAAATCTTAGTTTTGGATGTGAATAAATTAGCATTTTATTTTTCCAGGTGTTTGGGGAAAGTGAAGCTGATTTCTGTGTCCTCATGTGACATTAGAATAACAAGTTGCGGACTAGAGATTGTTTAGCTGATAGTGTCATCTTTTACAGAAAAAGTGTCATCTGTTTTCCATTAAATACCTGTCTGAAAACATTTTTAAGAATACAGAGTAACATGTTTTCTTTGTTATTTTTTAGAGTAAATATTTATGTTATAGTTATTAGGGCTTGTTCACACGGAGTTTACACTCCGTGTTACAAGCGCTTTTAGGATCCATCTTGGGGTCTGCTCTGTCGGTCCCCAAGACGGATCTAAACAATTATTAGATTATCACTGCTCGCTATGACGAACACATGAGGGATCGCCGCTGCGTGTTTCCAAAGCGCAGCTCGGCTCCGTCTTGAAAAGAATTGCATGTCAATTCCTTTCAAGACAGAGCTGAGCTGCGCTTTTGAAATGCGCAGCGGCGATCTCTCATTTGAACGCTAATTATTTAGATCCGTCTTGGGGACCCACAGAGCGGACCCCAAGATGGATCCTAAAAGCGCTTGTAACACGGAGGGAAAACTCCGTGTGAACAAGCCCTTATCACTCTTGTTATTGCTGTATATCCTCACTGTCTGGTAGGGTATGTTCACACAGCTTTTTGGATCCAATTTTGGATCCGTTTTGGATCCGAAAATCGCATCCAGAAGCGCTGCGTCAATGGGATCCAAAACACATCCAGCACGCAGGTGCGTGTTTGAATGCGTGTTGGCTGCAGCAGGAACGCACGCTATATTTTTTAAATAGGGCTAGTACTGCATCTTTCGGATCAAGAATTGACATAACAATTCTTTGAACGGATCCAAAATACGCATCACAAAGACGCATGTAACACACGCATCAGTGATCACTCGTCTAAAAGCAATGTAAAATCACACTGCACATTGTTAGATGCTTGTTTGGGTCCGTTTAGGGGCGAAACACAGATCCGAACACACATCTAAAAACTGATTCAAAATCGGATCCAAGATGCCGTGTGAACATCCCCTAACTCTGTCAGGCCCTATGCACGTCTCTTTTTGGCAGCCCATTCATTGTATACCGTAAAAATGTGGTAGACCATGCTTCTGTGTCCAATGTAAAACCGGTATACATTAGTCCTATAAACGTCTAGGGCCCTGTCATCACCTGTCCAGGGTATCCGTCAGGTTACATTTTTACAGTAGCCCACAAGTGGTCTGCCAAAAACAGGTTTGAATGAGGCCTTACTTGTCACCCTGCCATTTTTTGCCACTGACCAGTGATCTGTAATATCAAAAAACATTTACAAACTAAAAAACTTAATTTCCAGGATACAAAACCTGAAGAAGCTGAGGCTGAGAAAGAAATACCTGAAGAAAGCAAGTCGGACACTTCATCTAGATCCGGATTGAACAAAATGGTGAGGCATTGTAATGTGTTACAATTGTATAAAGAAATCCATGTGCAAAGTGGTTTGCAGGAGGCCGTGCAGATGCACATGTGATCTCATGTGGCCAAGTGACTACTGGAAATTTTTACTCTTATTTTTACAAAAAAAACTTTTGCAAAACTGCCATAACTGCTGTGTGTAAATATACTCAAGAATCTACTTTCTGATTTTATAAAAACCTTTAAAGCTGCTGACAAAATATTAATCCTTTAGACCCAGCAAAAATATCTTCTTTTTTTCTAAATGGCTAGAGAAAAACTTTTTCTGCCCAACATTAAAGGGGTGTTCCAGGTCTTATTAATTTTAAATAGGTTTAGAACAATGCTGCTGGAATAAAATAAAAATAAGAACCTCCTAGTCACCTCTGTCCTTACCTCCATTCCAGTGATGTCGCTCTGCTCCCTGTCCCTGGGTCTTCTGTTTACTTCCTGCTCCTAGTGGCTGGGTCGGCACCGCTGCAGTTCCTGATTGGCTGCACTTGTCATGTAACATGACATCACCACTTGGAAATGAGTAGCGGCTGTGAGCAGTGACATCACGCAATGGCACGTGACCGCTGCAGCCAATCAGCCACCTCAGAGAAACAAACAGAAGACTGGCAACAGATAATGTTAACACTGGAATGGAGGTAAGGACAGAGGTGAGTATGAGGTTTTTTTTTTTTTTGTTTTTTTACTATGGCTGCATCAAGTATTTATTTAGAATTTTTAAAAAACGTTTTAAACAAATATTGCATATTACAACATTAAACATGACTATACACACTCAAAAATGTGCGTACCAAGATTGCAATATTCAAAAGCACAAAACATGCATTGTCCTATGGATGAAGATTTTCCATACCTGTTGTTTAATACATTAAATTTCACTGCTTGCATTGGTTCACTGAAAATATCTCGTCCTAGTCATTACAGGAGAGTGAACAAGTCCTTTCCTACCCACTCACACCATTCACATCGCCTAAGAAATCTGTGCGCAACCACACTACCTTGACATTTGGATCTACCCAATCCCAACATCCAGAATTAAACCGAGTCTCAATCCACAAACTCCATATATCAGAAAATCTCTCTGGACTCAAACGTGAGCCTGTACATTGGCAGGTCCGTATTAATAAGTTGCTTTCAATGAAGGAGAGAAGGCAGTTTTGGCGGCTTCCAGTTTAGTAGTATAGATTTCCTTGCATAAAACATTAAGGGCTAGTTCACACGGCTTATTGCCTACGTAATTGCGGGGACGGATTTCGAGCCGCAATTACGCCGGCTGCCGCGCAGCGGGGACGGGGGGCTGGAGGCTCGCCGGCCCCATAGACATTCATTATTCACGGCACGTACACACCGTAAATAATTGACATGTCACTTTCTCCCCGCCCGGCGTATTCGCCGAGCAGGGAGAGGAGACGGAATCCATAGTTCTCTATGAGAACTGTGGATTACCGTAATGACAGAGACGGATTTCAGCCGTACTGCAGCGCAAATACGGCGCGCAGTACGGCTGAAATCAGTGCCCAAATCAGCCGTTTGAACGAGCCCTAAGGGCGACATGTATGAATGGGGCTGCGGCAGATATCTGCCATCTTTACAGCCCGATATCAGGAGCAGCCCCGTTCATACATTTTTAAATCTCCCGCACGCCACTCCAGGCGCATCACATCGTGCCTGCGGCGCTTTGTAAAAGGTGGGGCGCACTATAACCGTAGCGAAGCTATAGATTTATGGCTTCAATACGGCATTTCTAGCCACATTACTGCTGGAACAGGTAAACCACTTTGAAAGTGGTTTACCTGAGCCAGAAATGTCGTATTAGTGCTAGAATGCGCCTGATTTATGACCCGCAGTGACGTGGGTTCATTAATCAGGTGCATTCTACGGCAATATAATGCGCATGAAATTTAGTGTGTTAACGCCAAATTTCATGCATGTCGCCCTAAATCCCTTTAATCTGGTCTTTGTCCAGAGGGGATCTGCCCTTTCCTGTGACTTATTGGTCTGGTTTCCTACCTGATAGTTTTTAATAGTGTCTAATGTCCAGTAGAGAGGTCTCCTAGTCCATGAGATCTATTAGTTTTGTGCCACTGAACTCAAATTATTAAAGGAGTGTTCCCATCTCACACATTGATGGCATATTGATAGCATATACAGTGAGAGGTTCAGGTCCTACCTCTGAGGGTCTATATACCTACCTTATGTGGGAGCTATATACTGTACCAATATTCCTAATTGGGGGCAATATTACTACCTACCTCCTTAATGGGAGGTCATAAAGGTTCAGGGCCTACAATCTGTTCTGTGAGAGTTCTGAAACAGAAGAACACACTGGAACTCCTATAGAATAAAATGGAGAGTAGTGTGCAAGTGTGACCTACTCTCAGTTCTGAACGGAGACTTTCGGTGGCCCACTCCTGAGACAAGTGTGTATCTATCCTTTCCTCTCTGTTTCAGTTACTAGTCATTTTTGTCACCATTGTATCTGTTCAACATTTGTTATGTATGTAATTCCCCTTAAATGTACAGCGCCCTGGAATTAATGGCGCTCTAAAATAAATAATAATAATAATAATAATAATCTATCGAACATTGATGGCATATCCTATTGATATGCCATTAATATGTGACATGGGAACACCCGTTTAAGTGAATGAAATGATAGTAGCTTATAGAGCGCTGTTCACATCATGTTTGTGTTTAACATTTGGCATACATATTTAAACATTTCAAACAAATATATGGATGGTATTTTAACCATTTAGTTGCATTAAAATGCATTGTAGGGTACGGTTTTAGTAAACATCAAAAAACATAGTAGAATGTCAAAAGGGTACTATGGTCACATTAGGGGCCACATGTATGAAAACTATCTAGGTCTAAAACTCTTTGTTTCCCACAGCAACCAATCAGAGCGCCCCTTTCATTTCATATAGTGCTCTGGTAAAATTAGATTAATTGGTTGCTAGGGGCAACAAAGCGAGTTTTAGACCTAGACAGTTTTCAGATGCTTATTTTGGGAATTTTTTCCTGATGTATCGCTCAAAACATGGTGAGAATTTCATGTCAATAGCACCTTCAGAAATACATTTACTTAGACAATTATTATTGACATGTTCAATACTTATTTCACCCACTGTATTTAGGACTCCAATAGAAATAAATGGGGAGAATGGCCATAAGTGCTGCCCACTACAATCACTGAGATGGTTGCCTCGTAGCTAGCTATGAGCTGACCTGCAGCACTGAAAATCTCTCATGGTCAAACCTCTTTAATTGAACAAAACTATGGATCAGGCTAGTTTTATACAGTATAATGCTAAGATTGTCAATTAATTATGCTTTGAAGCTACTGAAGTGATGCTAATTATAGGGTTTACGGCTCAGTCATGAGGCATATGGTCTAACAATATATGCCCACCGATGGCAGGGCTTCCACAATCTTTTCACTGATATCCTTTTTTCTTATAGGCATTCTGTATGCGGTATCGAGCTTGCTGTTTTGCTACTCTGTTATCAATGTCATTTGTCATAGAAAAGCCTCCGGGGAATCAAATTGCATTCCAGGCGGCTGTAACAGCAATAGAGTAAAAACATGATACAGCCAGCATTTATCTTTGATGGACAGTGATCATTGGTAATAGTGTCTGTCTATTCTATATTTTCTGGTTGCTTGGTGTGCTGCTTAGTGAACTGCTAAGCTTTGGGACACACTTCTTAAAAGAAATAAATTCCGTTATTGCCTTTAAATATTATGTATCTAATTGGTCCTACTTCAGATTGAGAAGCTAGTACAGGCATTCCCCGGGTTATGACCGGGATAGGAACTGTAAGTTGAATTTGTATGTAAGTCGGAACAGGTATATTTATTAAATGTAACTCCAGTACAAAAGTTGTTTTTTTTTTGTTTAAGATCGCTCAGGGAAGGTTTTTTACATTTGTTTTGCTGCCTGTGACCATGTTAAGAAGATTTTCATCTCATGTGCTGCTGTGGCATGCTGGAACGTGTTGTTCCACAGCTACTACCTGATGTGGAACATGGCACTACAAGAGCCAGCATGCCACATAAGTCTCCGTTTGTTACAAGGGGACAGATGTAAGTCGGAACGGTGTAAGTCGAGGACTGCCTGTAGTAGGCTTGGTTCACATATGCGTTGGAGGCTCAGTTCGGATCCTCTGTCACATGTTCCATTAGGAACAACAGTAAAAAATAGCGCAGCAAGCTGTACAATTTTTTTCATCTGCACATTGGAAACCTGACAAACTCTACTGATTACAACATTGTCCATTGTGAAATGGATCCTCTTGTTTCTGTCTTTACCTCTGCAACAGAACAGAACATGCAACGCAGATGTGAACCAAGCCTGATCATAAAAAAGAATTCATGATTTTAAGAGGTCTTACAGAATTGCAATTCATCCCTGGAAATCTATTTCCTTTGATAGATACCTAGGCCACTCTGAAACAAATACATTCTACTGCTTATAAGCACAGCCATAGGCCTCATTTACACTTTCATATGAAAATACGGATCAAATAAAGGAACTACAATTTGTTCTGTTTTTGGTTCCATATTGTTTCCATTTTTATTTTATTTTTTGTTATATAATGTTTGGTTTTTAATGCATATTTATTAAAAAATAACTATTTCTTAGCTGTTTTGGTAGTATTGATAAAATATGGGTGTAAAAAAACAAATACTTGCATGTGAAATAGTGAAAAATAGAACATGTTTTTAAATTCATCTCACTGACTCAATTTGCCATCAATAAGGAACATGCTATATAATGAAAGAACAACATGCACATAATAAAATTCACATGTAAACAAGTGAAAAAGTAAATAAGACCATTTATAAGAAAGCTGTCAGGTGGCATATGCTACCCAGCAGGATGTGACAGAAAGAGAGAAGCTGAGCTGACTTATAGGTTTATATGATTTGAAGCAGAGTAAAAAGAAGAAAAAAGCTAAGGGTGACATCTACGAATGGGACTGCACCAGCTTTCTAGTGTACTTTGAGCCAAAAAACTGTCATAGGTCTGTTCTATAGATGTATGAACAGTTGTACGCGAAAACTCAGCACATTTTGCACCAGACTCGACTATTTCAATGCGCCAAAGTTTGGCGTGAAACTGTCGTACAAATCTATTTCATGGCCGAGAAAAATTTTAGGCACATGACACTCTTTCATACATGCTGTTGGATTGTACACTGTTAAAAACAGATGTAGAACTAGCGAGTCGGAGCCAAGTTCCTACATGTGACCCTGAGGGCCACATGTCTGAAAACTGTTTTGGTGTAAAAAAAAAATGTGAGTTATAGACCTGAATAGTTTTCAGACATGTGGCCCTAAATCCTTAAAGGGGTTGTCTCCTTACATTTATTCATCTTCCCACAGTCCTGTTTTCTTGGTTTCACTTTGAATTCAGGGGTGTTTAGCTATAGCAACCAGTGCTGGCAGCCTATGAGGAGAGATTGAACAGGTCTGTAGCTATAGTGACCTGAGGAGCTGATGCAACCCATACAAGAGGGGATATCTAGAAATAGGTAGGACACTGTTAATGGACACATATTGCAAAGACTTGTTTTTGCAAGATCTTTAACATAAAATGAAATCCTTGTAGTGAGTCAACCCCTTTAAGTGAAAGTCCTACTTACTCCGCCCACATACAGTGATTGACAGCTTGCTCTTTATACACCAGTATGGAGAAAGCTGTCAATCACGGTATGTGAGTGGAGTGAGTAGGACTGCCACTTTCTCTGAAGGAATGCTATCAGGATTTTCTTTTTTTACTCAGAAATCTCCTCCAAATCATGTAAATCTATGCATCCCCCTATCATATCCTGCTCTCAGGTAAGGTTGCATAAACCACCTAACGGGTTTGCTTAAAATGTATTGGCAACTTTTTATTTAAAATGAAAAAAAAAAATATTAATTTGGATTCTGGGTATGGAAGTACAAATATGCCCTCAGAATTTGACATCAGGCAAAAGGCAAACCCTGTCACTGTGGTTCTTGATCATGAATCAGTTTGCACTCCATGTGGTGTTGCATGGCGCCTCTGTATATTCTTTTATACAGCCCCAATAATAACCAGTAGGAAGGAACATGTCTGGTGGAATCATTTATGGGCTGCTAGGGGTGCAGTATTATGGCTCCAAACACAACCGTTAGGACTTCATTTTGAAGTGTAAATATATGCTTCAAAATGAGCTTCAAAATACGCCTGACTGAAGGCGTGATTTGAAGTGTATTTTTTTTTTTAAAGTTTGGAGCGTATTTTGAGTCATTTCCACGCCGAAAATACCCTCCACTACTGTTTCAGTGGGGATTTTACTTGTGTAAACGCCTCAAGAATACATTACATTGTAATCAATGAGAGCTGGAAAAATCATTGTTTGAAGCTTATATTGGGGCATACAAAATAGACCCCAAAATAAGTGTAAAATTACATTGTGTGAGCATACCCTTAGGAATGTGACATTTATGCTGTGTGTTTATTAATTACAATGTTTTAATAAAACCTACAAATAACAAATGTCAGACCACATTTCAATAAAAAGATTAATGCAATTAAAGAAATGTATAAATTCTATTGATCCATAATTATAATAAAAACATCCGTACAAAAATACCAGAGTAAAAATAAGGGCTTGTCCGCACAGCACGGGTTTTCACCCAGTTTTTCAGACGTTTTTTGGTTTTGAAAACTGTCTGCAAACCGAGTGAAAACTTTTAACACAGGCCTCTATGGAAAACCCGCGCAGCAGTCCCTACTGCACGGGTTTTCCGCCCGGCGGTCCGAAAAGCATAGGGCATATTCATTCTTCCGTCCGGTTTTCGGGCGGCAGAAGAACATGTCTATGTGAAGGAGAGGGTTTTTCTCTGCTAATCACGGAGAAAAGCCCTCCCCCTGCGGCCGTGTGCACGCCACAAAACAGTTCAAATACCGGTCGGATAAACCAACCGGTATTTGTCCTGTGCCGTGTAAACGTAAACCAGACTAGACACTGCACCAAACACGCGCAAACAGGGGTTTGTGACACTCATACAAACAGGAATACAGAATACCCATGACCATATGATAGTGATATAAATAAAAAAGTACCAGTGCAGTAATAAGTAAATAAATGATCTTCTTACTTATCCATTAACCCCAGATGAAGCAGTGTGTGAAAAGCATGTGGACTGGGTTGTGTGATGTGATAGGTGAGAGAACCATATACTTTTTATTAGCTTATTTATTTACTTGTTTATTGTTGCATTGGTGCAGTAAACATTTTCTATATGTATTGAGTTAGAGTTCTACTGAGCAGTATAAAATTGCAAAACATATTAAATTATATTAAAACACAGAGTATTTTCTCAATGTTTCAAGGAGTGCTAATGGTACCTTAAATCGGAGTACACCATACAAGCCCTGTGCCTTAGGGCCCATTTACACGGCACAGGACAAATACAAGTTGGTTTATCCGACCGGTATTTGTCCAGTTTTAGTGCCGTGCACATGGCCGCGGGAGGACGGCTTTTATATGCGATTAGCGGAGAAAAGCCCTCCCCCTTCACATTCAATTGTTCATATTCCGTCCGGAAACCGGATGGAAGAATGAACAAGTAGAATATTTTTCGGGCGGGCGGCGGTCTGAAAAACCCCCGGGCAGAAAACCCGTGCAGTGGGGACTGCTGCACGGGTTTTCCATAGAACCCGATGTAAAAGTTTGCAGCCGGTTTTTCAGACGGTTTGCAAAACCGCAAACCATCTGAAAAACCGTCCGCAAACCGGTGCCATGGGGATAAGGCCTTGCCATATACAACGCCTAATCAGCAGTCAAGCAGTCTTTCCTATGTGGAAAAATCTCAAATTTACAGAGTTGCCTTTTTCAGCTTTTATATATTCTCATTAGCTTCAAGTCATTTCTTCCTTTGTTATATTCGAAGCATAGTTTTCTTTCTTTTTTAAGACTCTACCTTCTGGGTCCTCTGTGTATCTGAGACATAGAAAAAAAGACACAAGCAGCTTTAATAAAGAGCTCAACCACACAAGGTAAAGTAACTGAAGAAATGTTTCCCTGCAAAGAATTATAGAGAAAGGCATTGATATTGGATTGTAATGTATTAGTTACATGGTGTTTGAGTCTTTTACATCTAGCATAAGACAATAATACTTAAACCAAAGGCATATGTGATATGTGGTTAACCTTTTTTTTTTGTTGTTTTTTAAAGGAACATTTTACCAAAATGTGTGCGCTGCAAGTCACAGCCTGATTGCAGGTGTTATGACCCAATCTTATAGCACCAAAAGACCGGGATTTGTCCGCCTGGGTCACGCTGTGACTGTAATCTACCTGTATTGTGCTTGTGTGAAAATAGCTAAAGGCAAAAGGAACGCTTACATCCAATGACATATTTGTCTTTAATGTAAAAGAAAAAAGATTATATATATATATATATAGATAGATAGATAGATAGATAGATAGATAGATAGATAGTGGCAGAGCAACCTCAGACGGTAGCATATTTCTGCCACTAGCTGGAGCAAAGAAGCATACCTGCAAGCGACATACCACCAAGGTTACCTGGCCATGGTGGGGTAGGAGCCATTCTTGTAGATTGTCAGCCACAGTAAGCGGTTGACAGCCGTCTATAGGAAGTGTGGCTGTTTCAGCCAATCCAGGATAGCTCTTACTGGAAGTGGGCAAAGTGTTGGCAGGGTGCCTACTTCCAGTGTTCCAGGACAGGGTTTTGGTAGGTCTCTGGAGGCCTATTAAAAGCCTGATACTCCAGGTGATCAGGGAGTGTGGAAGAGAAGGCTCTTTCCCCTTCCCCAGGCTTGAGGGAGCCTGAACCAGTTGGAGAATGGTAAAGTGAGTGTTTTTGGGGCTGGGCAATGGTTTAGCTAGTGGCTAGACAGCCAAGATCTTTAGTTATGTTTTATGTGGATTGCTGTAAACCTGTGCCTGAATAAAGTTGGTTGAGGCCAGATTTGAAGAGAAGTTCTGTGTCCAAGCGCCATTCCGTTTACCAACGCGGCGATCCAGGAGCTAAGAAACCCCCAGGACGGACTAAGAGGGCATCCAAGCGCAAGTTAGGCATTGCAATATATATATTTATGATGACTCATTTATTTATAAGACTCCCACAAAGTGTAATAACATTGGAAGTTAACATTTCATAAAGTGCAGCTTCCAGAATCAGCTTTGGTGTGGCTCAATGATATGCTGTCATCCAGGGAATGGGAGATGCATTTGGAGATGCTGTCTGTCAGCTGTTCTGTAAGTCAGCATTGTTGGGAGTGCTGTACAGTTAACGCTTTATACACACTTGCAACTAGCAAGTAGGTATTACATAGGTACATAACTATGACAAAAATGCTGCGGGGGCCTAAAGTGTTTCTAAACTTATGAGGAACAGTTACTCATTTGCACAACGTCAGCAGACAATACAAAAGAAGCAAGGGGTGGGCTTGCTTAGGTCAAGTTCACATCTGCATCAGAAGTTCCTTTCAGAGCCTCCGTCACAGAGGTGGCACTGGATCCCTTACATGATGGACACCAATAACGCCTGATAGATCTTATTGAATACAATGGTGTCCATTGGGTTTCCATTGTGATGTCAGTCATTTTAATAGAAAAAATAGTGCAGAATGCTATGCTTTTTTTCAGTCACGTTTGACAGAATCTGCAACAGAGGCTCAAAACGGGACCTTAGCATAGCTTAAAGAGAACCTGTCACATAGGTTATTCCCCCCTTGCTGAGGACAGCACGAGCTAGTTTCAGACCTGCTGTTCTCAGCACTGTGCCCCTTATTCTGTAAGATGCAGCAGTTTTAGAGCATTTACCCCTTAAATCTTATTCATGAGCAGGTGTTAGCTCCACCCACCAAAGGCTAGCCCCGCCCACTGACAGTTATTCACATGCTTCTACCTATTCAAAGTAATAGGTTTGTCAGTTGAGGTGGGCGGGGCTAGCCTCAGATGGGCGGGGTTTGAAAAAAAAAACTGACAAACAGAATGAATCTTCGAATTACACTTCTGGCTTAAAACTGCAGATTTGAGCAATAAATACACGAAAACTGCTGCATCTTACAGAATAAGGGACACAGCGCTGGAAACAGCAGGTCTGACACTACCTTGTTCTGTCCTCAGCCAGGGGGGCAAAAAATGTGACAGGTTCTCTTTAAAAGGGTTTTGCCACGATGTAATGTTGACGTGGGATCCTCCAAAATGGGTATTTAATCACTTTTCTAAATATATGTGATTAAAAAAAGTGAAGCCTGTGAGAGCTACAGCATTGCTCAGTCCCCCTTAGTTTCCTGAAAGTTTACATTAGATAGGACCAGGACACTGACAGGAGCTGATCTGGCCTGTTTGCACTTCTTATCTGATGACAGGGAACATGGAGGAGCTTGCAAGGGACTATGGAGAAAAAGCAGTGAAGAAGCATGTGTCTTTTGTATAGAATCCACTGGTTGTAATGTAATTATTTGAGTAAACATTGCAGGCGCTCCCTTCTTCCTCACTCTCTGCTCACCCCCCTCCCTCTCACCCCTGCAGCCCTTCATAACTCAGCATGCTTTGTTTATCTTCTCTCCTGAGCAGATAAGAGGTAAGGAACTCACTTCATGGCAAAATCCCTTTAAGTCAATCATTGGGTGTTGAAACCTGCTAAGCTTAAGGGAAGGGGAGGTTTAGCTCAACAGTTATCCAGACTACCTCCTGTGCGGCATATCCTTACATCTATTCTCATTTCAGATGTAAATGGTATATTTCTATTATATTCATATATTTTATATTATTGTCTGGTTTAGAAAACACAAATAATCATATTATCTAGAAATAAAGGTGCCCCCTATTTACTGTTCAAGGTTGAGGTCCCAGTAGTAGGACACCCTGTGGTCAATTTCTTGTCAGGTTACCCTTTAATATAGAGGTATTCTCCAAAGCAGACAACCCTTTTAAGTTGTTTTAAAATGAAACTCCAGGTTTTATCTGATGCACAAGGTGATATTGCACTAAATTGTGACAAAGTCAGCTCTGCTATATCTGTATGGGTGCTAGCAGGATTTACTCTTTTCTGTAGTTTTGAACTAAAGTATACAGTCACTATTGACTTTTGTCAGTAGATGCTAATACTTTCAGGTCCTTCATACTTTTAATTTTAGAAAAGCCCAGAAAGTCATTTACTGAAAATGTCAACAGATTCTGGCTTTAAACAGAGTCTGTTTGTTTTTCAAGTTGATTGGCTCCTTTAGCTGAGGGTGTTTCATCCTTTGCATAGTGATTTTGGTTGACAGAAAAATAATTATAGAGGGTGATTTGCTTAAGGGAAACATTAAAATCAGTTTTGGCATTTATAACCTACTCTCCTTGATAAATACTGAAAAAAATGAATGTTTTAATCTTTAAGACTGAATCTTTCAAAATTGCTTAAACCCCAAAAAAACAGCCCAAAATGAAATATTGATACCGTCCACAGAGGATCCGCATCATACTATTACAGGGCTGTGATCATGTGGGTAATGCCAGTATGCCCACACAATCAAAGGTAAGAGTGTGGCCGTAATACACAGCAGTAAGTCCTTTCTGTGATCTCCATCATTTGCCCCATTACATGCTGCAATTAAAGCATGGCATACAAAGGAGGGATGCCCGTTAATTGAATCAAGGAGATTGTGACCCAGTTTTTAGCTTTTACCCATTCACAGTCTAGGGTTAACAGACCCTAAGTCAGGCTGTTGAGGAATAGTGTTAGTTACCACAGTCACTATACTTCAAGGATGTTCACCTAACTATTTAACTTTGTAGCAAATCACAGATATGACAAAAACAGTGTTTGTCTTATAGCTGAACATTAGGGCTTTTGTAAGATCTATTAATTCTTTTAATTACTGACCAGTGTTTTTCAGATCAAGTAGGGGAAAAATTATGGAATCACTCAATGTTGAAAAATAATAATAAAATCACCTTGCAAGTTGCATTTCTAAAATGACTATAAGCACACGTCTAAAAATCCAAATTAGTCTGCAGTTTCAAGAGAAAAAGGTTACTTTCCTTACTGATCTGTCGGACTTGGCTAATGGGAATAAAACATAGCCTAACAAGAGAGTTGACAATTGGAGTAATAGAAAGGAATTTAACACTTCTTCTATTTGTAAACCTAACACAGAGTGTGGCAAAGATGTTGGTTGTTCCCAGTCGGCTGTGTGTAAAATTTTAATAAACTGATTGGGAAAGGTATGTAAGAAAAACATGCCATAGAGTATGGCAGATGTCAATCCACTAGGATAGAAAACTAAAGAGACATAGTCATGAAGTGTGGATAATTGGATAAAAGTAATTGGCAGGGGTGAATTATCCATTTGCACTGGCGAAGAGATGATGCTATAAATTTGTTTGGTGTCATTCTAATAAAACGTCCATGTATTGTCCATCTATTCTGCAAAGCTGGCGGGAGGGGCCCCGAGACCAAGATAGGGCAACATGGAAGGACAGACAGTGTTAGCTCTAGCGCTAGGCCCCCCAATGCTGTCCCTGCCTACTTGCAGGCCTGACCCTTAGCGGTTGGCAACAACTGGATGATGGTTTCTTCACTGGTTATGTAAAGCACAAACCAGTGTTTGACCCCACAGCGTGAGATCTTGCGTGGAGCCCCAGATCGAGGGAGATGATCAGTGGTCTTGTATGTCTTCCATTTTCTAATTATTGCTCAGACTAACACAATACAGAATAGTCGGGCAGAAATAGGTCAAACTGGAGATAGCAAAATGATAGAGAGACAGTAGGCAAAAGACAGAGGTTAACCCCTTACCGACATTTGACGTACCCATACGTCAAGGTCGGGTAGGGGTTCCCGCAAATTTACGTATGGGTACATCATGGCGATCTTGCGCGCTCACAAGCGGAGCGCGCAAGAACGCGGCATGGAAATTACCGGTGGCATCATGCCGCATCCCCCAAGGCCGGAGTGAGCTCCGGCCGCGGGGGATTAACCCCTCGATGTCGCGACATCGTGGTCGCGACATCGCAGCTGCGGGCAGCAGGTCCCGGCGCAGTACCGGCGCTCTGCGCCGGTACTGGTCTCCCTACCAGACAGCCCGGATGCTGAATGCTGTATTTAAATTTATTTGGGCCATTATGCTTTGCAGTGAAATTGTGTACCTCCCCTTCACTCATCAGTTTATAACTCTTATAAGTCTTTTCTGCCAGCAGCCACCAGTTGAGAACGATCACCACATATGTCGTTATTGTGCTACCCTGAGCTCCCTGACATGTCATCACTTAGCTGTATGGCTTCATGAATAGAAAATTAGACTTGGAGATGGTTCTGGTGCATTTACATAGTTACATAGTTGGGAAGTCTGAAAAAAAAAACAGACATCCATCAAGTTCAGCCTGTAGTGCTATAGTGTTGATCCAGAGGAAGGAAACCCCCCATGAGGTAGAAGCTGGTTGTCCTCATTTTAGGGAAAAAAATTCCTTCCTAGCTCCAATCTCACAATCAGAATAAATCCCTGGATCTACGACCCTTCTCCAGGATCCTAGTCACTATAACCTGTTATATTATTGCACTCTAGAAATCAGGGCTGTGGAGTCGGCAAGTCAACGCCCCGACTCCGACTCCTCAATTTCCCAAACCTCCGACTCCCGATTCCGACTCCTGACTCCCTCATACCTGGCGCATGTTTAAGTGATAACTTTACTGTAGTAAAATGGTAACTGCAGGCTGTTTATCACCTTATGATACAATAATCAAGCTATTTAGGTAGAACAGACAAGTAAAATGGTAACAATGTTTTGATCTTTTGAACACTTGTTGGTAGAGCTGAAGAAAAAGCTGTATTTGTATCCAAGTGCAGTCTGCACCAACATTGGGAATGTGTAGAAGAGACCTGGGATCAGATTTTGGTCAAGATATGCTTGAATCTGATCCAGAAGGGTTCAGGCAGTATTGAAAACCAAAAGGTGGATTTCCCAAATACTAACAAAATAATAAAAATTAACATTTTGATTTTAGGAGCAAAACAGTAACAATGTAGTTACAGGAAAGAATCTGCAGAACTAAGCAGATGCTAAATACTTGCAAGTCAAATTTATGTATTTATGTAAGATAGATAAGATGACTGTATATAAAATTACAGTAGCCTCATGTAGAAAGCTGTAGTGGATGGTGAGATATGGAGCCTGAAAGTCACAAGTTCAAAACAATGTTACCATTTTGCTTGTCAGTGTAAAATATATTTATTGGATATGACTTTGGAACACAAAAAAATTGTAAATATGAAAAACACTTCAGGAACATTCGTGGAGTCTCTGAATTTGTTCTGAGAAATAGTATCGCCTCCATCAGATCCTGCATACATGACCTCACAACTGATCTCATTATATCCAGGCTAGAGAACGGCCTCTCTACACTAACTTGGGTTCGGGGCAAAGCGGTGACCACAGGGGCAACATCTCTAACAATGTCAGGGTGTAAAGGAATTGCCTCAGCCACAGTCAGTGTTGATGAATGGTTGAACTCTTCTACTTCTTTGAAAGCAGGTGAAAAATTTTGCTGAAATCTGTTTGCCATGGAGCGGAATCTTTTCCCCTGGGGCAGCGCTTTGCTCCATGTCATCACTTAAACTCCTCATGTGATGAGGCTGAAGATATGGGAGCAGTATCACTGGCCAGACCCATCTTGCTCTTTGCATCAAACTAACTGGACCAACTTATTATATATTTTGGGAGTCGGAGTCGGTCCCTTTTATGACTACTCCGACTTCTGCAAAACAGGCACCGACTCCACGACTCTGACTTCACAGCCCTGCTAGAAATGCATCCAGACCCTTTTTGAACTCAGTGAATTTATAATGACAAGTTCCAATGGGTGAAAGTTCCACAGTCTCACTGCTTTTAGAGTAAAGAATCCCTTTCTATATTTATGTAGACAGTTTTTTTCCTCCAGATGTAGAGGATTCCCCCTTGTTCTAGATACAGTCCTGGGTATAAATAGATCTTGGGAGAGATCTCTATATTGACCTTTAATACATTTATACATATTTATTATGTCCCCTTGATGCCGACATTTCTTTAAACTAAATAACCCTAATCTTGCTAAATTTTCTGGGTATTGTGGTCCATCCAGTCCCTTTATTATTGTCATTGACTGCCTTTGAACCTCATCTGCCACTTTGTTTCCCAGGCCTCCAACTTATCGAGATCCAATTGTAATATTACATTATCCTCCATTGTATTAATTACTTTACACAGCTTAGTATCTTCTGCAAAAATTTATATCCTACTGTGAAATCCTTCTTTATGGTCATTATTCTCACTCTGGGCCGTAGACGTGCTCATGTTCCCCGTCTCCCTGCTACTGCTGACTTACCTCTTCCCGCTCCTGCTTCCTTGCTCTCCTCTGCTGTGTGCTGGCATGCACATCCCTGCTCCTTAGGGCGCACACGCTGACTCTGTGAAATTTAAAGGGCCACCGTCCCAGTAATTGGCTACTTGCCTGGCGCTGACCCTATTTCTGGTATCTACCCTTTGACCTTATTGCCAAGTGTTGGTGTTGTTTTGGTGATCCTGGAGAGTTTGTTTATCGTTTATTTTGTTGTTACATGTACTAGACATTCCTGCCTGTTTATAATGACCACGTTGCCTGCCATGACCTCTCTGCCTGTCGCAGACCACGCACCTGCCTGTCGATTCTATACCACGCTGCACCCCAGCTGCCACCGCAAGCAAGTCACGTCAGGGGTAGTGTCCTGGGAGTCTCCAGCAGCAGAAGCCCAACCTGCTTTATAAAACAGTTTCAATTTTATGATACTTAGTTAAAACACATAACCAACAACCCTCACACTGATAATCACAGCTACTAATATACAGTTGAAACCAGAAGTTTACGCACATTACATAAAAAGACACATATGCAAATCAGAATAAACGTTTACCCGTTTTAGGTCAGTTAGGAACCACAATTATTTATATTTGCCAAATGCCAGGATAATGAGAGAATTTGGGACAGCCAATGTGATGATGTCATATCTTTGGAAGCTTCTGATTTATTGGCAACATCTGAGTTCATTAGAGACACACCTGTGGATGTATTTTAGTGCACACCAGAAACCTGCTTTTGTGTGTAACATCATGTGAAAGTCTAAAGAAATCAGCCAAGATATCAGAAAAATAATTATGGACTTGCACAAGCATGGATCATCCTTGGATGCAATTCCCAGATAACTGATGGTGCATCGTTCATATGCACAAACAATTATACGCAAATACAAACAAGATGGGAATGTCCAGCCATCATACCACTCAGGAAGGAGGTGGGTTCTGTGTCTCAGAGATGAATGGGCTTTGTCTGACATGTGCATATCAACCCAAGAATAAAAGCAAAAGACCTTGTGAAGATGTTGGTGGAAGCTAGTTAGATTGTGTCATTATCCACAGTGAAACAAGTACTGTATCAACACGGGCTGAAAGGCTACTCTGCCAGGAAGAAGCCATTACTCCAAAAGAAACATATAAAAGCCAGATTAATGTTTGGAAATGCACACAAAAACAAAGACCTACATTTTTGGAGACATGTCCTGTGATCTGATGAAACTAAAATGTAACTGCCTGGCCATAATGACCATCGTTACGTTTGGAGGGAAAAGGGAGAAGCTTGGAAGCCTAAGGACACCATCCCAACTGTGAAACATGGGGGTGGCAGCATCATGTAGTGAGGTTGTTTTGTTGCAGAAGGGACTGTTGCATTTCACAAAATAGATGGCAGCATGAGGAAAGAAGATTATGTGGCAATACTGAAGACATCATCTCAAGATATCAGCCAGGAAGTTAAAGCTTAGACGGCAATGGGTCTTCCAAATGGGCAATGACCCGAAGCATACTGCCAAACTGGTTACAAAGTGGCTTAAGGATAATCAAGGCAATGTTTTGGAGTAGACATCACAAAGCCCTGATCTCAATCTTATTGAAAATATATGGGCAAAGTTGAAAAGGCAGGTGTGAGCAAGGTGACCTACAAACATGGATCAGTTACACCAGTTCTGTAAGGAGGAATGGACCAGAATTCCTACCAACTATTGTGAGAAGCTTGTGGTGGGATATCCAAAATGTTTGACCCAAGTCATACAGGTTAGGGGCAATGCTACCAATTACTAATGAAATGTATGTAAACGTTTGACTTTGCAGAAAGTAATAAAAATGCCTTAAAATTCTCTCTCATTATTCTATCATTTAGCAAATACAAATAACTTTTCTTCCTAATTGGCCTAAAATGGGTAAGGTTTATTCTGATTTCATGTCAGATAGTGAGAAATCATACATATGTGTCTTTTTATATAGTGTATGTAATCGTCTGGTTTTAACTGTATATATGAATACTACATATGCACTGAAATGAGTCAAAGGTGACCAGATAATACAAAGTAGGGACACTCTCAATGGACAAGGATAATATTAACAATATAGGGAAGGTATTTACTCATGATACCATAGTCTTCCTGTCAGATAAACTCCATAGAACAAAGATAGTGATTCTTCCATCCTCTATCCCTATCTAGATCCCTACAATAGACCCTTCATTCTGCATCTAGCCTAGAACTAACCTCCTCATAAAAGCTGATGAGATTAGGACCGATCCTTCATAAACCCATGTTGGAATGGAGTTATACATTTATTTTCAGTGAGATATTCCAGAATAGCATCTCTAAGAAAATCTTTAAACAATTTACCTACAACAGAGGCTAAACTGAGATCCCTATTCTGCTTATATTTTCCAGTCTCACATTTTGACCCCTTTTTGAATATTGGCACCACATTACCCCATTACTGTACAGTCTCTATGTATTAAAAACAAGGGCCTGGATATGACATTACTTAATTTCTTTAGGACACGTGGGTGTATATCATCAGGACCCAGTGATTTGTCTATTTTAATCTTAAGATAGAGCTGCACTTGTTCCTGGGTTAGAGAGGAAACATTTAAGGTGGAGTTTACCCCATCCCTCTGCACAGCAACAGGAAGGTAATTTTCCTTGGTAAATACGGTGGAGAAAAAATTGTTTAATAGATTTGCTTTCTCCTCATCGCCCTCTACAATATCTCCCTCACTACTTTTTATAGGGCCAACATTTTCAGTTTTAATCTTTTTACTATTTATATACTGTAGTTGAACATATTTTGGAATAAGTTTTACTCTCTCCAATTTTGATGTCTTTAAAATTATGGAGGGGTGTTACAGTACAGTTATATTGCTACAGACACTGTTTCTGTTGCTGCTTAGCACCATTTTAAAGCAACCCTTTCCATGTCCTGGTAACTGCCAATAAAGTGCTACAAACAGTAATCCCTATAACAAAAAAATGTACTTGCATAAGTGTCCCCCAAACACTGCTGCTGTAGGCACCTGCCGACCAGTGCCAAATGGTTAATAAAGCCCTGCCTATTGGCTGTCTACTATTAACTTGAATGGGGTTGAAAAGCATTAGACATCCCAATGAAAAGAAAGCCACCCTTGGTTTAACATCTCAGACAAGCACTACTCTGTGCTGGCTCTTATCATGTATGGGTGCCATTGTTTTAACTATAATGAGGATTATGTCTATCAAGTGTGTGTGGGTGGTGCATATGTATCAGTACCCATGAACCCCAACTCTAAAAAAAATAATCCAGAACCTGCAGAAAAAAATAAAAATCGAAAAATAACCTAATATAAATCTGTCAATAAGACACATATCTGCAAAAACATTTATCTGAATTTTACATAATTTGTCTCTATGCTTTTTTGGCATACAAATATTTACATGTGCAGAAAAATTTATAGGAATTGTTTCTTTTTTCTCTGAAACATGTTTCTTTGCTTTATTGGTGTGAGAAAGTGAAGGTAAAGATATCATGCTGTTTTCCATTAGAGATCCAATTACCAACCAGAAACTTGCATCTTACTAATGAAATCCAAATATTGCATTTAAATATACTGCATGAAAGCTACCATAGGAGTCCCACTGGTATCATTTTACAGGCTTATTCTGCAATTTGTATCTTATGTAGGTTAATGCCATATTTCACACACCACTTTCTCTGCCCTCAGATAAAGCTATTCCCCTTAATTAGATATTAGTTGATCAATCTTGGCCTGCCGATGTGGATGACGGGTCCTGTATTATGATAATTAGTGGAAACTGGAACATGGTTTGCCATTCTCGTCAAACCCAAATATTTACTACGAATGATAATGTATGAAAATCTACTCATGTTTAAAGAGTTTTGTCCCTTTATTAATCAGAACCTGACCTTTTAGGCAAGACTTAAAGGGGTGTTTCCATCGCAGATATTTATGGTATATTGATAGAATATGTTATGTCACAAATGTCACACCTATTTTGTAAATGGGCCCCTGAAAGTTTCTGTGCAAAATGAAGAGGAGGTCACCCTTGTGTTGTACTGTCCATTCTGTCTCATGGAAGTACAGGAAAGCGATGTGCTCAGCTGTATTCAGAACTCCCATAGAACAGAATGGAGACTACCACACAAGCACAACCTTCTCTTTATTCTGCCCTGAGACTTTCGGGGGCCAGTATTCAACATAGGCACAGGTCCCAGGACATACACTTACCTGACATTAATAGCATATCCTATCAATATGCATTCATGTCTGAGATCCAGATACCCCATTTAAATGCTTCTAATTTAATTGTTCAATGGTCAAGGCAGATAAAAAGCCTAAAGGGGTATTCTCATCTCATTCATTAGCTTTAAACATGTAGGCAGATATATATAAATACTATTACCGTATTTATTGCTTTTCTGATTTTGCTTCTTGTCAGAGTTAGAGCAGTTTTTATCTCCTGCTTGTTTACACAAGCTTCTCTAGTTACCTCTCTCTTCTCTAGCAGTGGCTGGTGATGTCACTCCCTGCTGTGACCTTCTTAGGCTCTCATATTATCCTTCTTGTGAGAAAAACTGTGAAAAAAACTTTAACCCTTAGTTACTGATCCAAAAGAAGCCTTGTACTGTTTTGTCAAGTCTGCATAGCACATGTATGTGTAATTACAACTTACAGTGTGTTTTGGCAGCATGTAAGTTTTTTTTCTCTCAGAAGCTTCCTCTCATGTCAAATACAGCTCTGCTAGCTCACATTTATAGCCAGATATCCTGCTTGGACAATGTCATTTTTTCATCCCTCCATCAGTAACGTCCCGTAACTTCTAATGATTCAGCGGGACAGTCCCGGAATATAGGCCATGTCCTGCAGTTACAGGGGGCTTCACACAAATCCCAGCGCTCTGTTTTTACACAGTTCGAAAGTATGGCCCTGGCCCCGGCTCACTGTGCTGCCAGCATAACCAATAGCATGGTCATGCTTTGTAGCATGTCCCACACTGCTTTCTCCTCCTCTCTAATTCTATTGGCCTAGTCCCTGCAACAACTAATGTTGTGTTGAGCGCCAGTGACCACACTACCTGCTGCCTGCAGCACATCGGGAGACTGACATGGCTATAGTCCTGTGTGTTGCCGTGCCCCGCCTTCTAAGGCTATGTTCACACGGCTTAAAATTGGACGTATTTCAGTCCGTAATTACGCGCCGGAGTGCGCAAATTACGGCTGGAATACGTCCTAGTCATTACGGTAATCCACAGTTCTCATAGAGAACATGTATACGCCGCTGGTAATGAATGTCTATGGGCCGGCAAGGAGCCCACCCCCCCCCCCCGGTCCCGCCCCCCGCCCCGCGGCTTAAATGCAGGGCGTAATTACGCAATTACGCCGTGTGAACCTAGCCTAAGCATTAAGTGTAGTGGTCGGACTGAGCTAATTACTTCCTCCTATGAACACTGCTGGTGCTGGATCATCACTCCCCTGTTGCTGAGCCCTCCTCACGGTCATCATTGACTTCATGGAATACTCACCTCCCTCACTGTACAACAGAAAGCACACTACAGCACTACTAAAAATTTCCATGATAGGCATTTGACTCCATCTTGACCCTTGTGTGCCTGCCACTGTACTGAGACCCCAATTCTGCCTATTATTTCACTGTGATGCACTAAAACCCCCCTACACATCTGACTGCTACTATGATAGTAGCAGACACACGATGAGGGGGATTATAGTAGTAGGCAGATGAGGGGGATTTAGTACAGCACAGTAGATAAGAGGCTTTTGGTGCAGCACTGTATATGATGTGTGTTAGTGTATATATTATATATATATATATATATATTATATATATTATATATATATATAATATATATATATATATTTATCTATTGTAAGGCAGCAGCCGGGGAAGGTCTGCAATGGCGTTTATTCTGGGCATAAGCCTGGAGAAGTCGAGAGATATGCCACCAAGGTAAGAAGCCTTGGTGGAGTGAAAGGCCAGCAGTAAATAGGTGTCAACAGTACAGACTGTCGGCATACATTTAGCTGTATGTTAGTATGGCTTCCAGCCATTCCGGGTCGGCCTTTCATTGGAAGTAAGCATAGAGTATGGTGGATGCTTAATCCCCATGTTCCATGCCAGGATTTACCTGGCCTATTTAAGGTCAGCAGGTAAGCTGACTGGGTTTGTTGGCTGCAACTCCAGTTTACCATTTGGGTTGGAGGCAGTCACACTGGAGGAAGCCAGTGTTTGCTTCACCAAGACCACGTTGCTCACAAGGTGCTAGTGAGGGAACTACGCCTATGTATAGTGAGTGCTCAGACGAGCAGGAGTTTTGTTTTGTTCACCATTATTTCTGTGCATATTATTGCAATACGTTTGTTTTCTGTAAATAAACACACGGAAGGAAGCGTTTGCACCTTAGATCTGCCTTTTTCTCGATGCCTGAAGGACTTATGCTGTGATCCCGGAGCTGTGTAACGCACCGCCGCAATCAAAGGGTTAAAGCACCGGGTTGCAGAGGTTTCCTCCGCTACCCGATGCTCGCAGAGGATGCTCTGGGATCGGGGCTGTGTAGTACAGCCCCGATCCTAAGGCAACTGCAGCGCCGGGCACCGCAAACCCCGATGTCTACGGCGACGCCAAAAGACGTCGCTGCAGACGAACGACCCGCACCAGCTGACGTCACAAGTCGGCGGGCGGTCGTTAAGGGGTTAACTTAGTCTGGCTGCTCTTACTGTTCTGCGCCTAGGTTTGGCATCAAAGAAATACTACAAATTCTATATGAACAGAGGATTTATACCAATATATCACTGCAAATAATAATCCCTGTTAAAACTTAACTTTTACTTATCTTTTTTTTAAAAAATATTAATATCTAAACCCCTATACATTACCACTACATACCTAGATGATACAGCATACTGTGCACTATCTGCCAGTGGAGTAATCGCCCTGATAAAGAGCGGCTCCGCTTTAATGACAGACAATGTCACTACATGCGTGTATAAACACCTTTAAATCCCAGCTATCCCGACGCGTTTCCCCCATACAATTCTAGGGTTCATCAGGGGATTCAAAATTTCTCTCACTGTGGAAAAAGAATACGCTATATACAACGCATATATCACAACACATGTACTTCAAAATTAGATGAATAAACTGATACTTAGCTCAAGTGCTGCCAGGTATAATGACGATAAATTCCCGCAGCACCTCTAGTACGCTGGCACCCAAGATAAGAGGGCTCATCCCTCTTATCTTGGGTGCCAGCGTACTAGAGGTGCTGCGGGAATTTATCGTCATTATACCTGGCAGCACTTGAGCTAAGTATCAGTTTATTCATCTAATTTTGAAGTACATGTGTTGTGATATATGCGTTGTATATAGCGTATTCTTTTTCCACAGTGAGAGAAATTTTGAATCCCCTGATGAACCCTAGAATTGTATGGGGGAAACGCGTCGGGATAGCTGGGATTTAAAGGTGTTTATACACGCATGTAGTGACATTGTCTGTCATTAAAGCGGAGCCGCTCTTTATCAGGGCGATTACTCCACTGGCAGATAGTGCACAGTATGCTGTATCATCTAGGTATGTAGTGGTAATGTATAGGGGTTTAGATATTAATATTTTTTAAAAAAAAGATAAGTAAAAGTTAAGTTTTAACAGGGATTATTATTTGCAGTGATATATTGGCATCAAAGAATCATAAATGTGTCTAATTCTATGAATGTGGTGCGACACGCCCCCAGAATGCCCCAAATCTATAGCACATGAATAAGTGTCGCGCAGGCTCTTATCTCACCAAAGTTTGGAGTGCGACTGTTCATATTTCTATAGAACAAGGTTTTTGATGCCAGAAAACTGTCGCAGTCCCGTTCATGCACATCAACCTATGTGGTGGTCTCGTGGTCATGGTGTGGCAGTATTAATTGATATTTAGGTGTTATTAGGATTTATGGACTTAATATTGAGGGATTATTTTTTAGTAACAGTATGACAGTAGCATGTATGGTATATTTGCTCCATGTAGAGGTGTATTATCTGGTGACTGTATTATTTAGAAGTATTACACTGTCCTACATAGATGAGCATTTTTGAAGAAGCAACTTTGTCAGTCTGATTTCCATTTACCAGTGTACTGCTGAGGTGATGGACAGGATCTATGTGGAAAATTAGTGACAGGAACATACATTTTTTTATCTGTTAAATACATGCCACAATTACATAGTTACATAGTTAGTACGGTTGAAAGAAGACACGTGTCCATCAAGTTCAACCAGGGGGGGGGAAAATGTGGGTGATGGGAGAGATACAAGGGATATAAGCCAGGCCTCACCACTGGTTAATTACCTTGAAACCCACTAGGCAAGAACCAATCTGCTCCAGTAGAGACTGTATCTCTGACCCCAGAGCTTCCACCAGCCAGATCCAGAATTTTACATGGCTACATATGCATTAATATTCTTTAGTTCCAGGTAGGTATTTAAGCCTTTCTTGAAACTCTCTACAGTTCCTGCTGTGACCAGCTCCTCAGGCAGGCTATTCCACAGATTCACAGTTCTTACAGTGAAGAACGCTCTTCGCCTCTGGAGATTGAATCCTTTTTTCTCTAGTCAAAGGGAATGTCCCCTTGTCTTTTGAGGGGGCTTCACTTGAAATCATTTTTCCCCATACTTTTTGTAGGGACGATTTATATATTTATATAAATTAATCATGTCCCCCCGAAGCCGTCTTTTCTCAAGACTAAACAAGTTCAATTCTACTAACCTCTCCTCATAACTAAGATGCTCCATTCCCCTTATAAGTTTGGTTGCTCGTCTTTGTACTCTCTCTAGCTCCATTACATCTCTTCTATAAACTGGGGCCCAGAACTGAACAGCATATTCTAAGTGAGGACGCACCAATGCTTTGTACAGCGGTAGAATTACATCCTTGTCCCGCAAGTCCATGCCTCTTTTAATACACGCCAATATCTTACTTGCCCTAGAGGCAGCTGATTGACATTGCATGCTGTTCTGTAGTCTACGTGGTCTCAAATCGGGCAGTCCTATCCTATCTTTACCTCTCAATCGAGCCAATCAGGCCTCTCACTGGGTCACCGACCTCCATTATTCAGAGAGAAAAAATAAAAAACACCCAACCTGCAAAGCTGCCCTATTTGAGACCACGTTGAAAGTCGTGGGCAGCTTAAACATGTTCTGATCAAGATATGTGAACCGAGAGTCTCAAAGTTTTTTCATGTATGATAGATAGCATAAATGCTTCTTTAGGGATTTCGACGTAGTGTATTGACCTCTGCTCCATGACGCAACTGCCATGATTATCTGGCAGTTATGGGTCTGGGTCCCAGAGCTTAATTTATGGGTTTGGCACAACTTGTGATGTCACAGGTCACCACCCATTCTTGGATCTTAAAGGCAATGGGGCAGATTTATCAAGGCAGTTGCGCCAGAATTCTGGCTCCATTTGCGGCAAAAACAAGCTTTTCGCCACATTTACTATGTGTTTTAGACAGTTTCAGATGGTTCTGCACCTCGTCCAACAAAAGGGCGTGGATGCGCGGGAAAGGGGGCGTGGCTTAAATGCGACAAAAAATGCATCAGGATTTTGTCGCAGTTTCTGGCGTGAAAGTACGCCATCTTAATTGTGGTACAAAGTTAGACTAGACAGTTCTAACCTGCACCAGATTTATCAACACTATGATAAATGTGGTGCATTATAAGACTGTCTAGTCTAACTTTATGCTGTCTAAAAATAAGACACTATTGATAAATCTGCCCCAATATGTCTTGAGCCACCTCTGCTCTGTGATGCAACTGCCATGATTATCTGGCAGTTATGGGCCTGGGTCCCAGAGCAACTTGTGATGTCACCACCCATTCTGAAACCTTGAGGGCAATAAGTTAAGTATTGTCATTGACATAACCTGTTATGGTGTCCTCACCACTTTGTTATCATCACATGCACTAATGCAATACAGGAGACCTCCTAGCATGCCTCTGGCAACCTCCATAATGATGTGATTAGCAGTGACCTCTCCAACACAATGAAGCTGTTCTCTTTCTGACCTCATCACTTTAGATATATATACCCGCTATACTTCATATATCTTCTATAATACTTATATCTTTACTCTTCCATAGACCTGTTCCACTCTCTTCCTAGTAATTCATATCGTCAGTGATGCTGCACTGAAATGCTGGATCATCCATCAGCTTCTCATAGGACGGGTACCAGCTGTCCTTTATAGAGACCAGTCATTTGGAAGATTGCTTGCTTTAGGCAACACAATAATGTGCTCTGCTGATGTAGAAACATAGATTTCTGAAATAATGCTCCTGCTTATGTCTCTATGTTTTTATCATAGAGAGTTCTCCTTCCATCATCATTTGCAGAGGGAGATGGCGGGGACTGGAGCAGACTGTTACTTTGCAGAACATTTGATTTGAATTCTAACAATGTAATGAAGTCCTACTTTATTCTAAGGTGTACTCTCTCTTTAACGAACAGTACCTGACTCACCCCAGCTTTTAATGTTGTCATATCAGTTGCCAAGGAAACTAAAAAATCGTTGCAATTTTGCTGCAAGGCAAAAATCAATTTAATTGCTGTACTCCAAACATTTTTCACAATTATTTTTCCCTATTTTATTCTGAAAGGACAGTGTTCTTTTACCAGGAACAATGACTCACATTAATTAGACAGCAATTGTAGCAAAATATCCTTACTATATGCACAATTGTGTGAGTCATATTGTGTATTTTTATGTTGTATTATGAATGATAACTAATCTTTGTCCATGGAGTGGGTAAGAGAACATTTAAGCGGCTCTTCAATTTAATTTTATGATCACCATGCCAGGGAAAGTCCTAGAATAAAAACGCATCTGTTAACTGCAGGTTTAAATTCACGCCATTTCCATCATAATTTGACTTATAGATGTCAGTAGTATTTTATATGATTAAGTATTTGTTAAAGCATGAATGCCCAGCCTGTGGTCTGCAAAGTCATTCTGTGCAGCCTACGACATTCACACATCAGGCATGCTAATGATTCAGAAAGACACGGTAGGTAAAGGCAGCTACATCCTTCTAATGCAGAGCATGGAGAACCATTGTTAGATGGCAGCTCTACCCTGCACCGATTATATTCAGTATATCAGTGCAAGACTTGTAAGTACCGTCTAGTGGCTGCCCAACTCTCACTTCTATATCAGAGAAAAATCAGGTAAGTACTAATAGGGCACTGTATGTCTGGCACTGTGTCTGTATGTCCAGCACTTTTATGGCAGGCCTGAGCAGTACAGCATCAATTTTACCAGATTGTTTTGTTAAAAGGGTTTTCCTATTCGTAAAATTTATGGCCTATTAACAGGAAACCTAATTCCCGTTCTGTTCTGAACTGAGCCGCTCCTGTCACACATTAATGGCATATCGATATAGAGATAGATACTTTGCAAACAGGTATTCTCACTACATCGATTAGCTTTAAAGAGTAGCTATCACCTCCAGAGAAACCTCATGAAGTAAAAGGAGACTAAAATACAAACACTTCCTTAAATATGCTTCATTAGGAAAATCAAAGCATTTCACCTTTAATTCAGTTTAAAAAATAGCACTGTCCCTTTAAGACAGCTCTGAAATGTGTAACATTTAGGCCAAGTTCACACAGCTTATTTGGGCACGTATTTCAGCCCGTAATTCGCGGCATACTGCGCGAATTACGGCTGAAATACGTCCCAGTCATTACGGTAATCCACAGTTCTCATAGAGAACTATGGATTACGTCTCCTCTCCCCGCTCGGTGAATACGCCGCGGGGGGAGATAAGTGACATGTCAATTACTAGCGGTGTATACGCGCCGCTAGTAATGATAGTCTATGGGCCGGAGAAGTGTCGGCCCCCCGCTCCCGCCCACACGGTGGTAATTGCGGGGGTGTAATTACGGCCTGCAATTAAGCCGTGTGAATATCGCTTTATTGAAACAACATTAAAACTACAGGCACCTGAACAAGAAAACAGTAGGAATGGATGCAGGATCAAACATCTGCATTAAAGGTAGAAAGGGTTTCTCCAATGTAGTGAATGGTTGCAAAGCACACTGCACAAGAATGTCTATGGTGGATCGCACCCTTGCACTAGAGTGGATCACAAGCACAAATATATAATATGTAATTCATACAAAATCAATAACGTACTGCTTCCTCAAAAGGGTAAAAAGTTAAGGGGGTAAGCCAGTTGCCTTGCTGTTTGACAACCTCATGTTTTAAGTGGATTTTTGTAGATCATAAACTACAAAACAGCATGCAGTGTCAATCAGCTGCCTCTAAGGCAAGTAAGATATTGGCGTGTATTAAAAGAGGCATGGACTCGCAGGACAAGGATGTAATTCTACCGCTGTATAAAGCATTTGTGCGACCTCACTTAGAATATGCTGTTTAGTTCTGGGCTCCAGTTTATAGAAAAGATGCAATGGAGCTAGAGAGAGTACAAAAACGAGGAACCAAACTTATAAGGGGAATGGAGCATCTTAGTTATGAGGAGAGGTTAGTAGAATTGAGCTTATCTAGTCTTGAGAAAAGACGGTTTCGGGGGGGACATGATTAATTTATATAAATATATAAATGGTTCCTACAAAAAGTATGGCAAAAAATGATTTCATGTAAAGCCCTCTCAAAAGACAAGGGGACATTCCCTTTGGCTAGAGAGAAAAGGATTCAATCTCCAGAGGAGAAAAGCGTTCTTCATTGTAAGGACTGTAAATCTGTGGAATAGCCTGCCTGAGGAGCTGGTCACAACAGGAACAGTTGGGACTTTCTAGAAAAGTTTAAATAACTACCTGAAATGAAATGCGTATGTAGCTATGTAAAATTCTGGATCCTGGCTGGTGGAGGCTCTGGGGTCAGATATATGGTCTCCACTGGAGCAGATTAGTTCTTGCCTTTTGGGTTTCAGGGCATTAACCAGTGGTGAGGCTGGGCTTAACATCCTTGTCTCCCTCCCTTCACCCACTTTTTCCCCAGCCTTGGTAGAACTTGATGGACAAGTGTCTTTTTTCAACCGTACTAACTATGTAACTATGTAATAAAGATCAAGATTTTTGTAAGAGAACCTGTCACATAGATTATGCCCCCCTTGCTGAGGGCAGCACAAACTAGTGTCAGACCTGCTGTTTCCAGCGCTGTGTCCCTTATTCTGCAAGATGCTTTAGTATTAGAGTATTTAATGCTCAAATCTGCAGTTTTCAGGCAGAAAAGAGTCATGAAAACAGTGTGTTTTTTCATATTCTACATGAAAAAAACTTTGAGATTCTCGGTTCACATATTTTGATAAATTTTTTTTCATATTCCGCCCACCTGAGGCTAGCCCCGCCCACCCCATAACTGATTAACCTATTACTTTGAATAGGTAGAAACATGTGAATAATTGAAAGGTAGGCGGGGTTAGCCTTTGGTGGGTGGGGCTAACACCTGCTCATGAATAAGATTTGTGCATTAAATACTCTAAAACTACAGCATCTTACAGAATAAGGGACACAGCGCTGGAAACATCATGTCTATCACTAGCTTGTGCTAGGGGGGCATAAACTATGTAACAGGTTCCCTTTAAGCATTTGGTGATGGATCCTTCACCTTTGAAACATTTGTTGTATACCACTAATCAGTTGGCCTAGTGTGCACCAAAATATTGGTGCATTTTTGGCGTATGTTTGCTACTGCCTGACATCATCACTTGGAATATTCAATTCTGAATTGTGATGTCTGGCAATGGCCAAACAGTGGCTACAGCAGTGACAATCTAAGTGCCAGCAGTGGAAGTAAACAGAAGACCCAGGAGAGCACTGGCAGAGGCATTGCTAGAACAAAGGTATGGACAGAGCTCTGTTATTTTTTAATATTTTGTGACAGCGGCAGTAATAATTTATTATAAAAGGTAGACCCTGACCCCTTTAAAGTATTAACCAGTTCCTCTGGATGATTAAATATGCTTTTTACATCTCTTACTACTTAGATCTGTTGTTTTATTTTTGATACCTCATACTTTGTCTCACATATTTAGTTGTCTTATTATATCTTTTAGTGGAAAATAGAAAATCCATCTAGTCACAAAGCAAGGAGAGAATGGTAACTAATGCTTGCACAGCTATTAGATAGCAGGCATCATTTAAAGTCTGACAGGCTATATAAAAACCCATGTTGTGATGTTTCCATCTGAAAATCAATTAATTTAATGAATGTGTCCCAAATTTTCAGGATATTTGCATTTTGATTTTTTTTTTCAAGGTGTTCCTCCTTTTCCTTCACTTGATTCATGTTCAGCGTCTGTACTGCTGAAATTGATAGTGTTTTTTTTCCATAAGCTCTAAATGGAATCTTTTACCAGCATTAACAGCGGTAGATTGTCTACAAAACAGTGAGTGGCTTCTTAAATAACTCCCAGTATGAAAATTACAATTAAGCAGACATTTGTGACTGATTGCCATTAAAAATTTTCTAACTCTATCTATTTTCTGCCTAACATAAAAAATAAATTACTTCAAAAATAATTGCAAGGTAGTCTATGTTAAATGTGTGTAGGCTTTCCTAAAGACAAAAAAAAACAACCACTTTTTTTAGCTAAATGGCTTGTTCTTGTTGAGCTGAGTTGGCATTGTATAAACTTTCCAATTAAATATACTTTTCAGTAGCACTAGTTTCTGCAAAGAATCTACAACATGTTAACACCCCTAAGACTGGTTTCACACATAGTGTTTGGCAGTATTTTCTGTGATATTTTTCTTTTTTGGGCTACAAATGCTGCTGACAAATGTTATTTAAAAGACTATAAAGTAAAATCTAAAAAATGTCTATGTTCATAGCTTTAGTGCTGTATTAGTTGTTTTTTATGGTTAGTTGTGAAAAAAAGCAATCAAACCAAACACAGATATGAATCAGGCCTAAGGCTGGTGTCACACAGGGGGGAAGATTTATCAATAGTGTCTTACTTTTAGACAGTGTAAAGTTAGACTAGATAGTCTTATAATGTGCCACATTTATCATAGTGTTAATAAATCTGGCGCAGGTTAGAACTGTCTAATCTAAATTTGTTCCATCTTTAAGCTGGCTTACTTTTATGGCAGATACTAGTGGTTTTTTTGGGTCGCATTTAAGCCATGCCCCCTTTCCGCGAAACCACACCCCTTTTACAAAGCCACACTCTCTTTGTTGGACGAGGCGCAGAAGCGCCTGAAACTGTCTAAAACACATAGTAAATGTGGCGAAAAGCTGTTTTTAGCGCAACTGCTTTGAAAGATTTACTCCAATGTTTTTTATAGAAAAAAATGCCACATTTTAGCAACATCATTTCTTTTTTTTATAACAAATTTTATTGAGGCCAACAGTCGTTAATTACAATCCATATCCAATCAACATTTGCAGCATCATTTTCAGTCAATAACTGTATACATCATATATAAGTAGTGCTATCATGAACACATGTCCACTATGTGAAGAATAAATTGTTCCCTCAGAAGCTTCTTTTTCAATTTTCTCCCCCGCTCCTTTTAACCAATAGTTCCAACCCTTAAAGCCCCCTAACGAACTCCCCCTCCCCTGTGCGCAACCTACCACCCTTTGCTAGTCCCCTACATCTAGATTTCCTAACGATCCTTTCAATTTTTCCATGAGGTAGTATTCGGTGTACTTGAAGGGCTCTAATAAAGATTTCATCTCAGTGTCCATGTATTGTTTTGAGATAAACTGTCTCCATTTTTGTAGAAAGCCCTTAGATTCCTTGTCTATACTCCTCTCTGCTACCAACTTTTCCCAATACAGGACTTGTTTCATACTGTCCCGTATTTCGTCCAAGTTAGGAACAGATTTATCCAACCAATGGCCTAGCAGGCCCTTTTTTCCCGGTAATAATGCTACATGAATCCCTTTCGTTGTTATCACTCTTTCTTCTTTCCCCACTTCGGAGGTTTCTTTGGTGACGTAGTGGAATAAAAACCCCCGTGGGTTAAACTCTATAGAACAGTGCCAAACGTCTTTTATAAAACCTCTCATCATACGCCAGAATCTAACAACTGCTGGGCATGACCACATACAGTGGTATAAATTTGCCTTTTCAAGAGCACATTTCGGGCAGGCCTCCATATACTCCGAGTTCCCAGGATTGCGGGAGATATTAAAAGCATAGATGGAGTTATGCGCTAAGTGAAACAGTATTTCTCTCCATTGTTCGCTTAAGATAGCCTTCTGTACTTGCGTCAAACCTGACAGAATTTTGCTAGTTAAATCTACATCCTGGATATGAGTCTCCCACCCCTTGAAAAAAGTACATTCCAGGGGTTCCGTGTCTTTCTTACGCAGACACTGATACATTCTAGATAGCAACATAATTTCTAATCAGAAGTTGCATTTTCTTGGTGGTGTTTTGTCTCCATTTGTACATTTTTTTTGGTAAGTGCAGTGTTTTTCTTCCGTAAGCCTTTTAGATTTTTTTTTTTCTAAAAAATGCACGTGTAAATGTGTCTTGCTTTCTTCGCCACATTTTTTCAAATTTTTTTTTTTTACAGAATCATGAAGTCATATAGGGCGACGTGTGAATGGGTCTACGCCAGATATCTGATGTCTTTCCAGCCTGATATCAGGCTCAGCCCCGTTTATATATGTTTAAATCTCTCGCATGCTATTCTCGGGCGCATTACATAGCGTCTGCGGCGGGGCACACAAGAACCATAGCGAAGTTACATATTTCTGTATATTTCGCTACGACATTTCGCTATGACATTTCTAGGCGCATTACTGCTGGAACAGGTAAACCACTTTAAAAGTGGTGTACCTGAGCCAGAAATGTCACCCTAGCGCTAGAATCGCCTGATTTATGAATCCGCTCTACAGCGGGTTATAAATCAGGTGCATTCTATGCCATTATTATGCGCATGAAATTTGGCGTTCACATGCCAACTTTGTGCATGTCGCCCTAAGTTTGTACCATCTTTACGGTGGCTTACTTTTACGTCATAAACAGCGACAAAATTCTGGCAATTTTTGTTGCATTTAAGCCACACCACTTTCCCGCTGAACCACGTCCCTTTTGCCATGGTCATGCCCCCTTTGTCGTGTAGAAGCATCTGAAACAGTCTAAAACACATAGTAAATGTGGCCTAAAGCTTGTAAGACATTTTTGGCGCTAATTGTGCCAGAATTCTGGCGCAACTGCCTTGATAAATGTGCCCCAATATTCTGTAAAAAAATTAAAGAAAAAGCCACGCAAACTGTAAAACTGCATATAAAAAGCTACATGAAGGATTAAAAAAACACCTTTTGAGGCTTTTTTCTGTCATAAAAAAATGAATGTGTGAAGGAAGCCTATTTCACATCACAGATTTGCTGCAGAAATGTCTCATTAATCTGACTACAACTTGCAGAAATCTATGTGTTTGCTGTAGAAAAAAAAAAACAATTCAGATAAATGTTACCAATTTTAGTCGCTGAAGTTTCTACAGTAAAATCACCATCCACCTTCAGGGTAAATTCACATAATGCTGATTTGATGAAAACATTTCTGAAACTGTCCTATTTATATGAATGGGGCTTGGAAAAAACAATGCTATTTCGATGTATGAAACAGATTTCACCTGTAGAAGGTTCTGCTAGAAGTCTTGCCATGTGTAAATTCATCTAAGGAATTCAGCATCCTCAAGGCATTGCAATTTTTTCGGCTGTATACATTAAAGCTATGTTAAGAAAAAGTGGATTTTTGGGTAAAAAAATCTACAAAAAATCTGAGACTTAACCCAGATGGCAGATTTTTATACAAATTTTAATACAAACTTGTTTCCATTTAATTGATTAGCTTTAAGCATGTAGGCAAAGCTAAATAAAGATTATCGTCAAATATATTACTAATCTGATTTTGCTTTCCTTTAGAGCTAGAGCAGTTATCTGCTGATTGTGTACACAAGCTTCCTTAGGTTACTAACCACCTCAGTCTGCTCTAACAGGCTCTAGAGACAGACTGGATGTTGATGTCACTCTGTGCTGTGTCTTATCAGCAGCACAAGAGCTTGTTATATTTCTTACTGACAAACGTTAACCCTCTAGAGTTCTATAGCCTTGTGCCCTACTATTAAAACCGCTCTATCACTAATATCCTTCTAAGAGGCTTAGCTAGGAATAGCAGAGCTGATGTGCCAATCACTGCTTAACAGCCTTAAAGGAGTTTTATCATTTGAGCTGTTTGTGCTGTTCAGCTAATTTTCTGAGATTGAATTTGAAATCCAGGGGCGTGTCTCCCCTCACTGAAGAACTGTGACATCATCATTTTGTATGAAGCAGGGGATGCAGAAGGTTGTCTGGATATAACAGCTTTGTAGCCTCCTGCATGCTTATGTCTGCAGCCTTCAGGCTCCACAAGCTGCAGCAAGCACCTGTTATATCTCTTAGTTTACACACAAATTACACTGAAAGCCAGCAGCTGTTACTTCTGTTCTAGTGGTGTTCACCCAAATTGTACTGACAACAGGCAGAGATCTTTACTCAACTACAAGGACAAATGTCAGCTTCAAGTAAAGATCTCTGCTTGCTGTCAGTGACATGTGAGTGAAAACAATGGGGGGAGAAGCAATCAGCTTTGAGAGAAGACTGCTCAATCTGTAACTGACTTGGGCTGGTAGTGCAGTGGTAGAGCTTTTGCTTTACAAGGAAGGGGTTTTGAGTTCTAGTCCCTCTCAGAGTATTCCCCCCCCCTCCTAAATGCTACACATATGAAGAGAGACCTAAACTATATATGTCAATCTCTATAATGATATATATACACATACATAGCTCCCCTATATCATGTCTCATCCCCCAGAGTATATGCATTGTATCACATATGTTGGAAGTGCTTGGTGGGACTACTGCGAGGATGGGACACTATATAGGGGAGCTTTGTGTGTGTAAAAATAAAATTATAGATGTCTACACATATTTTCATATCTTTACATATGTGTACAATTTATAAAAGAAAAAAAAAAAAAAGACGGGGCTTGAACTCCCAACCTCTCTCTTCCAGAGCAGATCAGCTAAGCACTAGACTATACAGACAGCTTGTAGAAATGCTGTGTTGAATCCTTATGTTATACACTACAGATGATGACATCATGAGGCAGGGCTTGCATTAGATCTGAGGAACAGAACGCCCTCTTTACAAAGTAGCAGCTTAAGGACTGGACCTGTGAGGAGGTGAATCAACCTCTTGGCAAAAGTCCTTTGAACAGGCAGTCATTGCCCAGATCATCACCCTAGAGCTGAGAGATGTATATAGAGCCAGCAGACCTCGGTTTCACTATCGATTTTAACAGCTCAGAGGGAAGTAAACACAGAGTGTGCAGGCAGCCAATCACAGTGCAGGGGGCGTGTCTAGGGGGCGGGAAACGTCCAAGGGGGGTGTCCGACCAGCAACCGCAAAAATAGAACACAGATTTACAGAAAAGCTCATATCTGCTAAACCAAGTGACAGAGGTAATGCAACCCAATTACAAAAGTGCTTATTTTTACTGTCCCCATATTCTGAGACATGATCTTTGTAACGATAAAACCCCTTTAACACCCACAGCCTAATCAGGAAATGTGAGTCTGGAGCTGGCTGTGAAAAGCAGGCGCAGTGAAACAGCATGGTGAGTACACTCATTTAAGGGTGAATTTCATAGGAACATCTCTCACCTTTCCTCCAAAAACAAAATTATGCTGCTGATTTTGGAAATCCACAAGGTGCCCTAAAATCTGTGCAGGTTTTTCCACAGCACCTGAGACCTTCTGGTGTAACCATAAGGCTTCATTAGCCTGATAAAAACCATAAAAGTGTCCTTTTTGCCTCTGTTGGCCAAATAAGTAAATGTAAGGCTGTAAGGGACACCCTAGTCTTGCCCTGGCTTTTCCTGCCTAAGCAGGGCAACCGCCCTGAAAAGGGTGAACCCCGCACTTAAACCTCTTTCTGAGCTGTACCTAGTAAAACGTGTGCAGACAGACAGAAGACAACACATACGTCAAATAAGAAACAGACACTACAGATAACAAATAAAGAATAGTCGTATGGGCCGAGGTCAAACCAGGAGAATACGAGGTACCAAGGGACAGAGCGGGAGAGTAACCAGAAAGAATAGCCAAAATCTGAGAACCAGCAAAACAACACAGCAGAGCAAAACAGACAGCTAGGACATAAAAACAATCACCAGCAGAGACTGGCAGACAGGAAGCAGTTTAAAACCCCTGCCCCAGCCAGGGATTGGCTCAAGTGCTTAACCGTTAAGCACTAATCCGCACCCTGACTGAGGCTGTAACAAAATCCTTAAAGGGACAGTAGTACAGTCCTGACAGTAAAGTATGGAATGACTTAGTAGACTACTTTCTAAAACATTATACAGTAAAACAACGAGTATTAGTGGTATACTTTCTAATTACAATGACACATCCTGCTATATCCTATTATTATAGAATACACCAAAACAATGTGTCGGAGGTGTACATAGGGAGCTTATTCCAGTGATCCTGCTGAGCGAAGGCCACTGGCTTGATCTGACCACCCTTACTTGCACTTTTTCTTAATCTGGATTTTCATCAGGCGCAGACTGGCCCACAAGGGAGCAGAGGAAACACCAGTGGGCCCCTGAGCATTGCGGGCAGATGAAGGCAAGGGAAGAGAGGCAGTGAAGGAAAGACATGTGAAGTCATGAACATTACCTGTAGGTTGATCCCCAGTATCGACTCCACCAGTGGGCACTAAGCACCATAGTTTTACACTGATTTTAAATGCAGATTCTTAATTTAAAAAAATCTGTAAATGATTTGCCCTATATTTACTTAGAGAAAGAGGAATAAACTCATTACTGAAAGCCACATGTAAATACATGTGTTTATTACATGAGGCTCCAGACATCGCTGTACCACAAATGCATTTTGAATGGATATAATTCTAGGGTACAATGAATTTTGGCAATAATTGGATGCAGAAGTTATATTTTTAGTGTATGTTACTAGTCATCTATAAGAAAGAAAAGACAGCAAATGGTAGAGAGGATCTGTCTTAAATTTTTAGACTTCTAAACTATACAGTAAAAGTATATGTCTACCTTTGTCTCCCATATAGTATATAATTAAAGGGTTTCTCTCACCAAAATGATTAACCTAAAACATGTAGGCAAAAAGAATGTTGACAAATACATTGCTAATCTGATTTAGCTTCATTCCAGAGATAGATGAGCTCTTATCTCTTGCTCGTCTGTACAAGCTTCCTTAGATAACTGAACACCTTTCTCTACTTTCATTGCTCCAGTTGCTGTGGCCGACCATGGTAATGTTACTCCCTGCTGTTTGCTATCAATAGTAACAGGAACTTGTTTATCTATGTTACTGACAGATTGTAACCATTTAGAACTCTATAACCTTCTGCCTTACTGTTTACACCCTTCTGTTAACAATGTCCCTCTAACAGGCTCAGCTAGAAATAGCAGAGCTGACAGGGCACTTACTGCTGCACAACCACCCACATCATAACCACCAAGATTGAATCTAGCTGTGAAAAGCAGGCTTTGTGAAACAGCATAGTGAGAAGACCCCTTTAAGGGGGTTTTCTCACCACGCTGGTTCACTGAGTTTTAGCAGTTTCGCATTTAATCTGTCTCCTCAGGCAGTGGGTCGTTCTACAGCAGTGAGTAGCAAGCCGTTACTCTGGCAGTGCAGGAGACTGTTATCTCTAACAATATTACAGATAAAACCATGCTTTCCAGTTCTCACAGCATAAATCCCGTTTGTTTAGTAAGCTTGTTAGATATAATTAGTTTCTATATCAGTTTGTCAGTTGGGTGACATCACTCCCTATTCTCATCTAATCAGATAACAGACGTCTATCTGGTATACAGGTAACCATAGAAACCTGTGTGCACTTCAGAGCACAAAAAATGCTCTTATCTCATGACTAAAGTAAAATCTATTGAGCAATGTATTTTGAAAAAGTCTTCATTTAACTGTCCCTTTATGTTGAAAGCTAATTTTTGTAGTGAGAAAACTCCTTTAAGAGTGAAAACAAAAACTTGTTATTAACTTAAATAAGATAATTTTTTATGCTACAATACATAAAAACAGAACATAAATTGCGCCGTTATAAATATAGGTACACAGAACCTGACCACTAAATAGAGCAGCTGACACTAGTGTTTGTAACTAGCCTAACCAATTAGATATTAAAAATATGTACATTCAATGGTAATCATAAAGACCAGTGTAACAGTTTGCATAGAAATAAGTATCTACATTCATTACTATTCATATGTCAGAGACCAGTCTATTCGTTTTTTCTTAGATGATATTACATTTTTTGACATAACAAAGCAAAAAACATATTCCTTGCATTCATTTTTTTGTTAGCTTTCGTTTTTTCATGTAATCTCTGTTGGTATCTGGCTCCACGGAAGTAGGCACAAGTGGAATAGGTTGCAGCAAAGCAGATTTTTTTTTTGTAAATAGTGTTGCTCTTCAAATTCGGTTCAGGCCAAATTTTGCACGAGTTTGTGGTAAAATTAGGCAACCTATTGGCAACCTGCCAGTCAGACAAGGCAGAGGAAGTGTACCATGGCATGCTTTGGATTGGTTGCCCAATTTTCTGACAATGTCTGGCAGAACAGGCCTTAAAAGGGTTATCTCACTACAAGGATTACTTTTTATGCTAAATATCTTGCAAAAACAAGTCACTTTGCAATATGTGTTCATTAACCGTGTCCTACCTATTCCTAGATATCTCCTCTTGTATGGGCTGCATCAGCTCCTCAGGTCACTATAGCTACAGACCTGTTCAATCTCTCCTGATAGGCTGCCAGCGCTTGTTGTTATAGCTACAGACCTGGTGTACTCAGCAGCTCATCATTGCAGACCAGCAGAAGCTAGTAAAGCCAGTTAATTCAAAAATGAAACTGAGAAAACAGGATTGAGGTATGATGAATCGAGGTAGTGAGACAACCCGTTTAATACTAAGGGCAACACTTATGGTAAGCAAATCAACAGAATCCTCAACAGCAGTAGATAAAATCCAATTTAAGCAATTATTTTCTTCAGTAAATCATGTCAAATTAAATCCATCTAGTTCACACAAAGTTGGTGGTAGTCTTTTAGCTTCAGAACAGGTAACAATGTGGCAGGGAACCCACTATGTCAGGAGCTGGTAAGGGCAAGTCAGTGTCTGGCAGTAGTTTGCTTCAATACTTTCTACCATTTTTTGTTACAAACACACCACACATCCTCCCCTGCTCACAGGTCACTTACCCTTATAACCACGTCTATAACTATATTTGGACACCTAGCACAGTAGGGCAAATGAAACCCTTGTGCGACATGTATGATTTTTTTGGTGCCCAGGCACCATTTTTTTTGTGGGAATTAGTAGTGTAGAATGCGCCTGATTCCATGAACCAGGTCTATCGTGGGTCAGAGATTTAGCGCTATCTAGCTCCAAAGATACACTTATGTCTCAGGTAAACCACTGTTAAAGTGCTCCACCTGTTCCAGCAGTAATGCGCCTGGATTTGCCGATCGAAAGTTACAAATGTGTAGAATCATACAGCTGTAACGCAACACACCTCCAGCACGCTTCTGATCTCAGGCACATTGCAAAGTGCCGCAGGCGCTTTATAATGCGCCTAATTTTAGAGAACAGGGCTGCACCAGTTTTCGGGCTGAAAAGAAGAATTCTAGCGCAGCCCCATACATACGTGTCATCCAGCAATTTTCTTAATGGCTGATTCCCTAGCCTACAAGTCTTAAAAGTTTTTAAATATTATTTTAAAGTGGTACAAATACAGATCTCGACTGTGTGTGTATGTATATATATATATATATATATATATATATATACATACAAAACACACAATAGAGGAGAAGAATGACCAGCCCAAAAGGGCTTAGGCTATGTTTACACGGGTAATCTTGGCGCACATTTCGCCGCTTATTTGCGCTGTAATCTGGGCGACAGGTGCGCCGAAATTACGGTAAATCATAGTTCTCATAGAGAACTATGGATTACTCTTCCTCTCCCCGCTGGTACAATATGATCGAATACGAGCAGCAAGTAATGAATGGCATTGGGCCCGGGGGCTGCCGCCCCCCCTCCCCCCCACTCAGGGAGTACACGCATATCAGCACAAGCTCCCGAAAGACACGATGTACTGCGGCATGTACTGTATGCGCCGCAGTACATCATGTGAGAATAGCCTTACAGTCTAAAGGTGGCCATACACGAGGCGAGACATGTATGAAAAGGTTTTTCCCTCTTTTCTAGTGTAAAATGCATCACAGGTAAGTGGGCTGTGATGTATAATGCGCCAAACGAATGTGTTAGGTGCATTGTTCGCAAGACTCAACACTTTTTAATGCACCTAACATGTGGGGGCATTCTGGCGGGTGTCGCACCATACTCGTAATATTAGACACATATATGAATGTGGTTCGGCAAAACTAGGCATATTACTGCTCGGACAGGCAGACCTATTTTAATGTGATCTGCCTGAACCTGAGGAGTCGAAGTGGAGCTAGATTTGCTTTTAGGGCAAAAAATGTCCTAGAGCAAAAAATTATTAACTTACACCAGTGCAATAATAAAAGTAATTTATGATAATTATCAAACTATATAAAATTCAATTATTTAATAAAAAAAAGTTATCATATCAAATTAATATAAAAATTTATAATATCCCAAAAATATAAAAATATCTCCAATAAAATGTATTTAAAATTAATAGAATCTAAAACTAATTTTACATTACATAAACCACTAATGATGTTGTTCAGATTTTAAAATTTTAACTACATTAAATTTGAAATTTATTTTTGCTGCTCTCGTCCTTTATCCTACATATAAGAGCCAGCACAGCACAGGTATTGCTGGGATCTGTGGTCCACCTAGCAAGATCACTACCATAGTTTTTATTAACTGACATGCTATGCTAATAACTTTTTTTTTTTTAATTTCCAGCCTATCTATAGCCTATAAATCTTTGGCGCATTACTAACGCGCCTTAGTTTCATAATGCAGCAAACACACAGGTGAGGCGCAACTTAAGACACCATTTAAGAGCGCACAAAAACACTTTCATAGATTCAGGCGCATTATACAATTCGCACAATGCACTTCGACGCGCCTATTTGCATACATGTCTCACTTGGTGGTTAAAAAAGGCAATTTAGCCTGACAATTTCATTGACACATTTTCAGGATACAAATGAGCATGTAAGATTCTAGATATTTGCTAAATCCTTCCTTTGTCGATTTTTTTAGTCATGTTTGGCCATTGTCGCTGAAAACTAATTTAAAGCAAAAGACAGATAGGCATTCTGTTCATGGAAGCCAAGACCAGGCCACTGATCATGGAAAAGATTGATTGGCAATTTATCTATTAAGCTTATGGTATTGCCATCCAAAATGACAACCTTCAAAGACCAACCATGAATAACAGTCGTTCAGGAAACAGCCATCTAAAAATCCCTGATGCTTGGCCAGCATAAGGTTCACTATATTTTGTTTTTTTTGTACTTTCATACAATCCCAAAGTGGAGGTAAGGTTGCAATGAGGTGATATGTGGAGGTTTTGGGGGGGTTTATGGAGTAATAGATGAGGGTTGTATTTTGTGTTGACACTAGGCTGCATTACACAATGGTGTGGGAAGTGAGAGGGATTCAGAGAGCAGATTACAGGCTCAGTCTCCTTGGGAGGAGGGGTGGAAGACCATCATCGTGAAGATTGTTCTGGCTTGTACCCCTCAAGATCACATTGTGCAACGTGAACTCTGTCCCTTGCACACCCAGATGATCAGCCATGGGCATGATCTCCAGGGGATACAAGGGATAGAGTTTAGTACCATCATGTTATTGTAGTTTCCAGTTTTTATACAGGTTTCCCTGTTGGACTATAATGGACTCGTCTGACTACGTTGGATCAGCGTTGGATCTCGGTAATAAAATGATCAGTGAGGGATATTGTTGGGGAGTGTTTATTTAAATAAAATGTTTTTGTGTTGTTGTGTTTTTTGTACCATTAATTTCGGTGTCCGTAATGGAGGTGTCTGACAGATGCCTCTCCATTACTATTTCTGGTTTGGTGTCAGCCAGCAGTGCTTTTTGCTGCCCTAAGGCTGACGCTTGTCCTGATGCGTGCCGCGGTGTCCGCTCCGGACTGCGGACGCATGCGTGTCCCCAGCCGCCACTCTGCCACTCATTCACCTCTTCCTGCTCCTGCTCTGCTTTCCGCCTTTGCACCTTGACGTACGAGTCCTCTAGAGCATGCATCGGCTCTTTAATATTTAGAGGGCCAGAGCGCCTCTGACAACCAATTACCAGCCACCTGTACCATTATAAGAACACCACCCCCTGACTTTCCTGCCACTTTCTTGGTGTTATTTACTGTGCATTTGTGCCTCATTGCCTGTATTCAGTGTTTCCTGGTTTGACCCTTGCTCATGTATTCCTGACCACTTTTTGTCTGCCTTGACCTTCTATCCTGTGACCCGACTATGCCTCTGCCTGTTGTACCTCGTTGGCATCTCGGCTGTCATTGTGAGCGACCATGTTTGATCTTCTGTGCAAAACCAGCCTCCTTACCCTCTCTGCTATTATCTTTAACCCTGTGCTACTGTGAGAGAAAGGAAGGAGAGCTAGAGAAGCAAGAGTAGATGACCTCAGCCTGTAGCCAACAGCAGCCTGGAGCAGTCTGCTGTCAAGGTTACATGTGAAAAGCAGCAATGAAAGAACCATGGATGTAGCAAATATTATTGTGGAGAGATATTGTACCAAATAGTGTTATATGATACCAGTTCACAAAATAACAAAGCCATTGAAAAAGTTGGAAACAAGTTGAGAACTTTCTGTGCCACCTGTGGCAGAGTGACCGTGTGCAGTTGCAGGTCTCTACCACTTGGTGGAATTCAGCAGGATACCTGCTACAAACGTGCCACCGTATGTCTGGGTTCGGTGGGGGAAGGAGACTTGTTGGTGTCAGTAACAAGAGGTTACTGACTCAGGTAACTAGAATGGCTGCCTTGCAGCCAGATATGGGTTTCCTTTCCAGGGACGTTCGGAGCATTGGGTGGGAGGCCATCTCCACGTTCCAGGCCAGGTTTTGGGCAAGTCCCTGTAGGGCTATAAGAGGTCTCCTACTACAGGTGATCGGGGAGGGAGGGGGCAGGCTGCTACCGGGTTGTGTGGAGCAGCAGAGCTGGGAAGAGAGCTCTGGCCCCCAGAGCCTACAGGAAAGCCGGGTACACAGTAAGCACTGTAAATTTGAGGTACTGTGTTATAGGCACTAACCTCTAGACATAGAGGGACTCTATGTGTGAGTTAGTGGTCAGACGGCCGAGGATTTATTTTTATGTGTTTGTTTTCTTCATGTAAACTGTGTGCCTTAATAAAGCTGGCTGAGGCCAGTTTAAAAATATTCCCTGGTGTTGGGAGATTTGTGTGCCAATATCGTCCTACCAAGGACGGTGGTCCGAAAAGCAACGCGAGAAACCCCCGGGACGGGCCAAGATTGCGTCCAGGCGCAAGTAAGACGCTACAATTGGTGGAGGTATGCGATGGGCAAAGATTGGCACTAACTAACTGTGCACAAAGTAGTGCAGAAAAAAGGCAGTTTGCATAAAACTGCTGCAGTTTACAAAGATTGTCTGAACAGAGATACACCCACAGCAGCCTTTCGCGTCTGAAGAGACTGTGTTGTGGTGAGGAATAAAAGAGACTGCCTCAGTGGAGCAAGAGACTATCTCTGGGGAGGTAGGAGACGCACCCCAGTAAACCAACTGTCTTGCTGCCTAAGAATATCTTCTTGCTATGGGAGAACTTATTAAGTTTTTCGAGCAGGCAATTGCCCTGATGAAAGAGGATATGGCTAAAATCCCAGTCAATTCCCAGCAGCATTAGGCCTGTGCCGCAGCTATAAGCTCATATGTGGTTGCCATACAAGAGAGGCACAACAGCCCCTTGGAGGGATGGTGGAAAAAGCTAGTGCTAAAAGGCCAAGGTGGCCTTACAAGAAGCAGTTAAAGCCATGTGTTCCTCACCCGCAGGGGTTAACTCCAGACCAGGCGGAGCTGCTGAGGTGTACGGATGCGGCTGTTGCCAAGGGCAACCATATTGATGACTGCTGGAGCAGATGTCCCGTGGCCAGGAGGCCTGGTCATCCAACAAAGAAGGGGTCCATGTCTGGAGAGACCGAATTACTGCGGGACCTGCGTGCTGCCATTGCCACGGGCAACCAACTGGATCAGCAGGAGTCCACTGTCACCAGTCAGCAGGGGGAGCCGCCAGTAAGAACCCTGGAGTTGCGAATGGGTGGTATCCCACTATTGGTCGATTTAGACTGTCGTCAAAGGACCTCCAGGGTGCAACCGGATATTATTCCCTTTATGAAGACCCGACCAGAAACTGGTAAGACTGTTGCCATATACTTTGAAACGGGTTTTGGAGCTGTCAGTCATGTGCTTGAGGTGTGCGAGGAGCTCCAGGTGGAGATAATACTTGGCAGGAGCTTCCCACATTTCTGGCAGTTGTGGGGGACGGCGAAGGTAAAAGTATGTGGTTACTTCTGGGAAGGACCCCCTGAGGGCCCTGTGCCACTGCCGGAAAGGCACAGACCTGACTACTTGACTGTGAAGGCCCCTGAGGCGCTGGGGTCTAATTCTTTGAACATTAACCACAGTGTCTTAAAAGTGTGTTCAGAGGTTCTACCTGGATAGGAGAAGGAACCTGAGAGCAGTGGGACTGTTAAACCTGGAATTACAGGATCTGTTGGACCTAATGCATTGCATGTGGACTTGTCGTTCAAAACCTGCTTAAAGGGAGCCTGTCACATAGGTTGGTCCCCCCTTGCTGAAGGCAGCACAAGCTAGTGTCAGACCTGCTGTTCCTAGGGCTATGTCCCTTATTCTGTAAGATGCTGTAGTTTTAGAGCATTTACCCCTCAAATCTTATTCATGAGTAGGAGTTAGCTCCACCCACCAAAGGCTATCCTCGCCCCCTGACAGGTATTCACGTTTCTACCTATTCAAAGTAATAGGTTTGTCAGTTGGTGTGGGCGGGGCTAGCCTCAGGTGGGCGGGGTTTGAAAGTTTGAAAAAAACTGACACTCTGAAGGACTCTTTGAATGACTCTTCTAGCTGAAAACTGCAGATTTGAGCATTAAATACACGAAAACTACAGCATCTTACAGAATAAGGGACACAGCGCTGGAGAGCGCTCCATGTAAGTGCCAGCGACCCCTGTTCTCATGCAAGTATAGTGCATGGAAGGGAGGAAAGAGACGGTGAATGTGGTCTTTCAGCTGCTGTGAGTCAGGTGAATGGAGGGAGCAGCGAGGCCTCAGACATTAAAAACTCACCCAGTAAAGAGGCTGAGATTATCGGAAGAGGTCTCCTAGATGTAGTGATTGTCAGCAATAACCCTGTGATCATTGACCAGCAGGTTATGGGTGGCACAGATGTACTGTGTGCCACAGTGGATGCTAGTCCAGAGAAATTAGAGGATGTAGCTGACCCTAAAGGCAGAAGATCGTCAGTGAGGACCAAACTACATGGGACATAGAGAAGTTTAGGTCACATTGTATTCCTGCAGACAAAGAGGTAGCAGGTTTTGGATCAGGTGCGGCCCTAGGGGCCATGGTGCATAGCAACTCTGACAGGTGTGCTATCATTACAGCTTCTGGTGACACTAGTGTGGTTGCTGGGACCAACCAGGTGCATTTTACTGATGTGAGACCCACGATGGTGCTGGTATTGGGATTTTCACTAGTAACCCTGTGAAGGTCAGCATGCAGGTGGAAGGTGATGACATCCATGTAGCAGAGTGGGCATGGGTTGTGAGACCTATAGTAAGTGGCAGTAAACGGTCGGTTGCCTAATGTGTGTTGAGTGCATGGTATGAGCCCACAACTGAGTTGGGGGTGAACAATTTTGTCTCTGCCCCTGAAGAATTAGGGAAGAGGTTGCCCCAAAGTAGAAGCTTTGATCCTGGAGGGTTGATGGCACAGGGTGAAAAAGACCTATGGCCTTTATCAGAGGGGGGGGATATGTGGCAGAGTGACCGTGTGCAGTTGCAGGTCTCTGCCACTAGGTGGAATTCAGCAGGATACCTGCTACAAACGTGCCACCGAATGTCTGGGTTCGGTGGGGGGAGGAGACTTGTTGGTGTCAGTAACAATAGGTTATTGACACAGGTAGCTAGAATGGCTGCCTTGCAGGCAGGTATGGGTTTCCTGTCCCGGGACGGTCGTAGCGTTGGGTGGGAGGCCGTCCCCACGTTCCAGGCCAGGTTTTGGGCCAGTCCCTGGAGGGCTATAAGAGGTCTCCTACTACAGGTGATCGGCGGGGGGGGGGGAGCCTGGCTGCTACCGGGTTGTGCGGAGCAGCAGAGCTGGGAAGAGAGCTCTGGCCCCCAGAGGCTACACGAAAGCCGGGTACACAGTAAGCACTGTAAGTTTGAGGTACTGTGTTATAGGCACTGACCTCTAGACATAGAGGGACTCTGTGTGTGTGTTAGTGGCCAGACGGCCGAGGATTTATTCTTATGCGATTATTTTCTTTCCCGAGACAGTTGTAGCATAGGGTGGGAGGCCGTCCCCACGTTCCAGGCCAGGTTTTTGGAATATAATGCATCAATTGTCAAGTTCAGCTTTGCTACATCCATACAGACTTTACAGCAATAACACGTTAAGGAACGTTTAATGAAGACTTCTAGAAACGTAGTTAATTTCGCATTTCGGAAGCAAATAAACAATAAGGATCAGCACAAATGTGTACTGGCCACAATGCGGCAGATCCATTGTTTGTCTAACAGTCCTACAGTTAGCAAACTAGACTGACCTACTAGGTTGTCCGTATAGTGTAGATATCTCAATAAAATGAGCATTTCACTACTTTCTGCTTTTAAGAAAGACTTGTTGGCTACTCTAGGTTAAATTAAAAAAACTTTAGAAAACCTCATACTGTATCAAAAACATCTTAGCTACCATGCATACTGTGGATTTTCAGAAGTTATAGAAATCTGTTTGAATTTGATTGATTTTGATGCAGATAAACTAAAAACAGAAAAATCGCATCATAGGGGAAAAATATTTGGCTTAAAGCGCAAGGTGATAAGTAAATAATGCTCACCTTACAAAGCTGTACTAAAAGTGCAACACTTCGATAGTCTTACTATGTATTTGGACAAGGTTAGTTCTGTGGATTCTGCACAATTCACTTCCGTGTGCTGTTACCCTCACAAAGTTAAACAGCAAAAATGTAGTAGGTTTTAGAAGAGCCAAGCATTGGAACATACAATTTTTGATGTTTTATTTGTTTCGGGATAATAAATCCCTTCTTAACAAAAGAGACAGACTTCCGAATAGATTTTTGCTACCAACAATAAAGACTGATGGTAATAACCATACAGTTTGTATGCTTGCCAGGTCACTATTGCGCTAGACTGATGAGTAAACGTTGTACTATTGACATTTTTATGAGATACTAAAATGAAGATTTCTGTGCCACAGTTATCCAAAAAAAAGTGACATCTCACTAATTGTCATTGGGTATTCAGGTTGTGGATTAGTTACATTAAATAGGGCTAATCCTCATTCAAAAATTTGACAGAATCAGCTGCATACAAAGTAAAAATGCAGGACAATTGGCTTCTACCTCATTGTTGTTTTTTTGCCTTCCTCTGGATCAACACTTTAGCAATACTTTAGCAAAATAGGCCGAACTGGATGGATGTCTTGTCTTTTTTCGGCCTTACAAACTATGTAACTATGTATCTATCTTTCCTATAAAAATACCTGTTGTAGGCACAGAACCTAACAGTGGACATTGTAAAAGGAGTTTTTGAACTCCCATGTCCCCAATGCAGTATGATTTTATTTAAACAGCCCCTTTAAAAAGTATAATGTTGTATTTCATGTTGTATGTATTTTTATGGATCCAAGGTTGTATTGTATAGTTGAAATTTAAATTAGATCCTTGGCCTTAAAAGAAAAGATCTACAGATATGGTCGAGCTGTGAGAAATTCTCCATGTGTGATAATACTCCATAACAGCATGTGTTTTTCCTTGGTGCTCTAGATGTTTTCCATCAGTTCCAGACTCCAAATTGTGCTTGAAGACAAGACTGTTTCTAAAGTCATTTGTATGCAAATGTTTACCATGTCACTTTTTATCCACAACCGTAAGAGATATATACACGGGAATGCAAACAAAATAAATTTTGCCCCAAGGCAATGAAAGTAATTTGAATTTTGAGATACTACCATAAGAAGATAAGCAACCTGGTGAAAGAAAATGATGAGATATTATTTTAGGGTGAGGAATTAGCTGTAAGATAGGGCATTAAAAAAATGAAGCTTGTGAAAGTCTTACGGATTGTCTGTGTATTTTATATTGTCACAGTTAAAAGGGAGAATGACAGGACGATAAATACATGCGAATGAGCTTAAGTTTTAACCAGCTTGTGTACTAATGTACTGTTCAATAGAAATACTTCCATGGTCCGTTATAATAATCTTCTATGTATATTAATTTGACTTTGTATTAAAACAAATGAATAAAAAAATACAGCACTTGAGAAGTCCTATTATATTGAGGCTACCAATGAAAAAATATAAAAGGGTTTGTCCAGGTTTAAAAAAAAAATTTGCTTAAGACATCGCTACTAATTTCCAAGGCAGGGTCTGGTATTGCCATTTAGCGCTTTCAAAAAATGTGGATTGTAAGGGCTGAACTGCAATACTGTCTACTCATTCTGTGGTCATTTACAGTAACAAATAGTCTTTGTTCATTTCAATATCAGTCAAACTTATCAAAAGTTGGGATACAGTGTAAAAAGGAAACCAGAATACAATGATTGTGTTTATTCACAACAGAACGTAAAACACATATCAGAAGTTTTTGCATTTCATTTGAAAAAACTAGTTCATTTAGAGATTGTTGGGATAGGGTAATGTGTACCATTGTGTAGCATCCTCTCTTCTTTACACAACAGTATGTAAATGTCTGGGAATTGAGGAGACCAATCGTTGGAGTTTTGGGAAAGCAGTGTCATGCTGTTTTTTGTCTGATACAAAATGCTAGCTGTTCAGCAGTCCTGGGTGTTTTGCGCCAGATATTCAGGTTCAGTGACAAATGTTTTCTATTGGTGAAGAGTCAAGACTGCGCAGGCAGGCCTGTTCAGCACCCTTCTTCTGCAAAGCCATCCTGTTGTCAGAGATGCAGTATGTTGTCTGGATGGGAGCATATTTGATTTTAAAACCTCTATGTACTACTCAGTATTAATAGTGCCTTTTGAAATGTGTAATTTGCCGTATGGCTCTTTCTTTGCATGATAAAGCTTTAACTTGCATTTGTGGATTGCACTCTGAACTGTGTTGACAGACAATGATTTCTATAAGTATTCCTAAGCCCATGCAGTGATTTCTATTACCAAATCATGCCTGTTTTCAATACAGTGTTGTGTGATGGCCAGTAGATAACCAGCACCCGATAATGACCATTGGCCTTGTCCTTTGTGCACATGGATTTCTCCAGATTCTCAGAATCTTTTGGTGATAGTATATATTCTAGATTGTTTGATGTCCAAAGTCTTTGCAATTTTACACTGTGGAACAATTTTCTGAAATTGTGCCACAATTTTTAAACATAGTTTTTCAGATTAGAGAAGCTTTGACCATCTTTGATTCTGAGAGACTCTGCTTCTCTAATTACCTCTTTTTATAAACAGTCATTTCACTTAGTTGAAAATTGTCCCCTCCAGCTCTTTTTCGTTAGTACCATTTATATTTCCAGCCTGTTCTCAATCCTATCCCAACTTCTTTGCGATGTCTTGCTGCCCTGCCATCAATTTCTAAATTAGTTCATTTTTTTCAAATAAAATGGAAAAATTTCTAATGTTCAATTCTGATAAGGGTTCTCTGTTCTTTTGTGAATAAAACATGGTTATAAGAGATTTACAAATCATTGCATTCTTGTTTTCTTTACATTTTACCAACTTCTCAACATTCTTGGAATTGAGGTTCTATATTAGGGATTCTGAATGTCACAAACCCCATTTTTTTTTAAACTCTTTCAAAACCCTAACCCTAAACTGAGGTTAGGGTTAGGAATGATTTTTCTATGAATGCCGCCAAAATTTGGTTCAGGCCATCCTGAACTGAATTATTGATATTATGGTGGAATTTAACCATGACCTAAATTTGAAGTGCAACAAGAAGTAGATAGGTTGAACACAGTGTTACTTTCACCTGTTTCTGGTGTAGTATTTTGATAAAGCCAAGTTTACCCTACACTGTAACACAAACATATCCATCTCTTACTTACTGTCTCCTTCTTCTTCTTTTGTAGATTGTAAGTTCTTGTGGGCACATTTTTTTTTTGTATCCGTTTGTTATTTAGTGTTTTTATTGTATTTATCCTGGTGTTATATTATTTATTTGAAACCTTTTGCTTGTACAGTACCTTGGAATTAATGATGCTTTAAAGTAAATAATAATCATTATTTTTTATATGATTAGTTAGTATTGTGATTTTATTGAGTGTACTATATGTAGATACCAAGCACATTCCAATGCTGTTTATTTGGCAGGAAAATGATCAGCAGTGTAAAGCAAGGCCGTGGTTACTTTCACATTCTTCAACAAAAAGAAGAAAGTAAAAAATTGGAAGCACAAGAGAAACAACGTCTAGTCCAAGAAAAGTACAGGATTGTACCACAGCCTTCTAGAGACTCTAGCGAAGGTAGCTCAGAAGATGATGAAGAAATGAGTAAACCAGATAAGACAAGGTAAACTCTTTATTTTTGTTTTTTTTGTCCATATCAGATGTAAAGACATAAAATGTCAGTCATGATGGCTCAGAAGTTTTAAAGTACATTGCAAATGAGCCAACGAGCCATGAAATACTAACCAAAAAAAGGATTCATATATTAGGTCTCCAGAGTCTTTTATTTATGGGCAGGCTGTGAATTTCAGCTGATTCTCTGCACCTTTCCAACTTCACTTGCTACTAATGCTCCTAATTTAGCAGGTTGTGTTATGCCGCTTTTATCACCTTTATGCACTGGGCTGTGTAAACAGATGGGGAAACAAGCTGTTAGGAAGTTTGCTGTGCTGATGCTGGAGGGAAATGCTTATCCTATAAATGCACTATGTCTTTTTTCCATTTTTCTGATATCTTCATGTTACAGGCTCATCATAAAGTTATTTTTTAAATTGATCTTAAGGTTTGGAAGACTTGCTTTAAAAATATGGCAGCAAAGTAACATTCCTGAACCTTGAGGCACCTGATGGGCTTAGAGATACATCTATATCTTTGTGCAGTGTGGTCTCCTTTGCACAGCTCTGTTGAGCATAGGGGGTGTTATATGTGAATTATACATAGTATACTAACTGGGATGAATTTATTTCTCCCTCCAGGTTCTTTCTCACAGAGATTGGAGAACATCAGAAAAAAGAGATGAGAGCAATGAGCCGTCCATTTACGCCTGTACATAACAGTCTGTTTTCCAAACAAGTCCTTGATGTAGAGCCGTACGTTAAATTCTTATAATTATTTTCTGTATACTTTTATTCTTAAGCCTTAAAAGGGATTTACATTTAAGCAGGCCAGACTTTTTTCAGAAGGTACAGTTAAATACAACTTCAGGCAAATTAGTTGACATCTGCAGAAATCACTTGATAGTATATAACAATTTAAGAGGACTTATCAACTCTCCTGCTGTGTATATTTTAGCAAATGCTTTTTTTACCCCACGAAATACTAATTCTAAGGCATTTTTTATTTAAATTTCTGGTTTGTGTCATTGCTTTGTTATTCCTCCTATAGATTTATGAATAAATTGACAACTGGGTGGTGCAATTATGGTGTCAAAATGGTGTGTCAACATCGTAGGCTCCACCTAGTTGTTTCTAAAAGGAATAGCAGAGAAACACAAAGTTAGAGCAAACATAATTATAATTGTTTTTTCAAGGAGAAAACTATTATTTACTACAACTAAAATGTCAGGAGAGGTTACAGATTATTTTCTGTAGAATTATCCTATGCCAGTGTTCAATTTTGGAAGCTGCAGTTCACGTTATCTTGACTGACCATGGACTAGTAGCTTGCAATAGCAGTTTACAGCTCGTCTTCAGGGGATACGACCAGGGCTGAGAGCTTCTCAGTCCTGGCCGCACATGCTCAGACATCACCTCTCCTCTCAGGCAGCTACTGAGTGTTCTAAGCCCTGGTGCTGTCATTCTACTCCTGTCCTCTGTACTCACTAGTAATTAGTCAAACAGTGCAAATAAATTAAAAAAGAAACCTCAATGAGGTATGTACATTGATGAAGAGGAAGGACATCCACAGATTTGGGTCCTGCAGGGATTTGAACCGAGGACCCTTGTGCCTGGAGGCAAAAGTTTTATCTCTGGCTACATTGTAGCCACTTACAGTTCTACACATAAACATACCTTTCTTTGACTAAAGAGAGGAAAGGCCTGGTGATGTCATCCTGCAGGGTCACATGATATGCAATTCAAATAAATCACACACCCCCTTCTGAGCACACAGAGCTGAAGAGCTGGATGCAGGAGGTATGAAATGAGATCATGACAAAACCCCTTTAAGAAAAACTTCTGAATGGAAGTAAGCAAAGGTTATTTGTCAGTTTTTAACCACCAAGCAACGCTCCCCCATAGACTTAAAAAAAAAATCCATACAGCAGTCCCTACTGCACGGATTTTCCAGTTTTTTACACCGCCGGTGGTCCGAAAAACTTAGAACATGTTCATTCTTCTGCCCGTTTTTCGGGCAGAACATGAACATGTGGGTGTGAAGGAGGAGGGCTTGAATCCACAACCCGCAGAGAAAAGCCCCCCCCCCCCCTACGTGCCAAAAAAAACCCAAATACCGGTCAAAAACCCACCAGTATTTGGTCTTTGCCGTGTAAACGCAGCCTTAGAGGGTTTTATGCAATTATGTTTTAATGAATAATTTTGGTGATACATGAGTAGAGTTTCACTTTGTGGAGTTTTACTTACAGCTATTCCTTCAATGGGTCAGCCACAGAGCCCCTATACAGGGCCACATAGACTGCTTAGCTTATTTACCATATGCTTTTCTCTCCCCAAAGGGGGAGCAGCAACAGTCAGACAGCTCAAGTGTGGCATAGTCCTCTTCAATGCTGAGTGGTACTTCAGAGTGTTTCTGCTTAACAGAAGCAATCAAACTGACAAATCAGAAGTAGAAGTGCTGTACTGGTCCCACTTTCTTCCTACTTCTGACAAGACCTATAATTCTTATGCATGAAAGAAGTGTGTTTACTGAATCAAGACTAGAGTCTAGATGTAGCTTGGGGATGTGGAGTAATCTGCACCTGCTATTGGGTATCACAAGGCACTATGGGAAAGGAGCTGGGAAGCTCACTGCGACCTCTGTTGGATGTAACAAATCCTCAATTTACTTCTGATTCACTGAATCTTTGAGAAGCAAAAAGAAATATTAGCCAAGCCAATATCACTCATCTACATACAGCCGTTTCGGGGGGTTTGCCCCTCATCAGTGTAGAGCAGAGCGATACTAGCTGGACTAGGTGGGAGGCAATGAGTGGCTGAGAAAGGGGAACATCTCTCCTTGAGGAGAGCACCAGTTAAGGCGTGTAGAGTTAGATTGCCTTTTAGCCCTCTACTAAGCATCGGCATCTCACAAGGCCTGATGGGAAAGGAGCTGGGAAGGTCACTAAAAGTGATACCTAAAAGTGTGCCGTTAATCCTTCTCTATTATATAAAATCTAAGATACTGGACTTTTGTGCTTATTCTTGGGTGGAGCTTAAGGTGTCTGACAATTCTGTGCCAACATACAAGATTAGAGCCACGCACACCAAAGTGGTCAGCGGGTGACCTACAAACCATAGAGAAAATATAAACATCAGCACACCAACGTAAGCCAAAGGATATCCGGTGTGGATAAAGGAGCCGGGCTTTCTCCTAGCCCCGGCCGCAGCCGCTTTGCTTCCATTTTGCACGGACTACCCCTCCAGCATAAGCCTATATGAGCCGCTCTCTGCTCTAATACTACCACCTCTCCTCCGCATTTCATGTTATACAAATGTCGCTTTGACAAAGGCCAGGGGACCGAAACGTAAGATAAACGGACATCTGCTCTCATGCCATTTGTATCAATTCTATAAAATGTCACGCAGTAATCTGTTTTTCTGTAAATACGGTTGTATTTTTCTAATGGTGTATCTGTCAACTTTATTCTGCTGTAAAAATACATTTCTACACTTTAATTGCATCTACCTTGGTGTGCCGGTGTTTATAATTTCCCTGTAATTCTGTGCCTACAGGCTCCTGACATAGAAATCCAGTATTAGTATTTCCTTGAAGACTGATTAACTCCATAAGTAGTAAATCACTGGAATATCTTGGAGGAATCTTGGGAAAATGCTCTTTCCTGCCACATTCCTAGTGTGCCTATTTGGCATATAGACCCTTTGAGTGTGTTCTTCTGTCTCGTTTTTCACTAAATGCATTTTGTGAACTTTGTCTAGATAGCACCATCAGACTGCACATTTTCTGTTCAATAGAGAATGATCATGACTGTATGCTATATCTGTTCTAAATTATTCACATTGCAGGTTCATGAACTTGTTCCAAAAAGCAGAAGCTCTGTAATGTTAACTACCCTTATCAGGTATTCTTGGGAGACTCACACATATCCCCGTAATTAGAAATGAATCTGTCATATTCAGCAATGTGTGTTTCATACAGCAGTATTGTAGCACTGATGAGATTTTAAATTAGATTTCTAGACCTAATGAACAATGATTCACCATACTTCTATCATGTCAGCCAGTTTCTAATCTTTTTATAACTGATTGTTACTGGTAAAACATTTTATCACATTTCTACAGCGCTCAATTGTTTGAGAACTTTTATTAGATAAGTAGTCATCTTGTTACATAATAGTATAAATATTCCATGTACTGCATCTTTTTTCATGTAGATCAGCAAAGGACGCCAGCAGAAATATTACAGAGCATTTAGTTATGTCAGAGTATTCTTATGCAATCTGGAACAATAGGAAAAACTGTGTCAAAATGTATTTTTATACTTTATTGATTCCTATAAAAGTTAGATTGTCTGTGTAGTGAATAGGCATGGCTACATGGAATACAGATTCTCCATAGTTGCCATGTGAATCTGTCAACAGATTGATGTTGTTTGTGGTGCAGCTATTTCTCTATAGTTGACTTTAGTATTAGTTGTATTTTAAGCAGATATTTCTTATGCATGAGGGGTGCACCCAGAAGTTAAATTTTGGGGAAATGTCCTAGCTGGCTGATGCTGCCCTCCTCCAACACCTAGCAGATTCCCATTTATTTCTTTAAAACACAGTGGCCAGTGCCTGTAACCTCTGTCCATCCTCCTTTTATCTAATAATGGTCAGACTGTGGAGGACAGACACTTGGACTATAGAGGAATGTGTATGAGGTGTCCATGGTGAAGCATGTCGCAAAACAAAGAACTCCTACTTCCATTATCAAATAAAATATTTACAGTATTTCAAATACACTACATATGAATAGGAAATTCAAATAAAAATAATTCCATGGAACAGTAATGTCCTCTAAGTTATCCAAACCTTTGTGCCCCCCTCGCTTCTAATTTGAACTGGTTTGCCACATTGCGAATGCATACCTACTGACACACTACATTATGCTCATCCTTTACTTATAGACCTATTTGTGCACATTTCATATAACCAATGTAAATTAGGTGGTGCATAGCATGAAGACCAGATCTTCAGCATATTTACGATCTTTCTACCAGCCCTCCTATTCAAAAGTCAGAATGATGCACATTACATCAGAAATGCATGCTATAAATATAGCACCAGCACAAAGCCTATATGTACAGAACCAGAGCCAAGTTCCTAACATTAATACAGCATTAAAATCAACCTCAGTACAGCACCAGAACCAAGCTCAATACATAAATACAGTGCTATAACAAAACTCAAAAAATTTAAAAATAATTTCATAAAACAGGTAAAAACAAAAATAACCCAAACCAAACCAATACAAAATACAGTCTTTGAAAACAAAAAACCCTAAAATTTAAAAAAAAGTAATTAAAAAAGGGCCAAAAATAAATACACCCGAACCCAAACTCAAAAATACAGTGCAAAAACAAAAAAAAAAAATGTAATTTTAAAAACAAAAAAAAAGGCTCACCAAAATAAATACACCGAAACCAAGCTTAAAAACAAAGGAAAGGGTCCCTTTGAAAAATAGTTTCCCAAAAACAAAAAAATAACATTCAATGCTAGTTTTTGATACCTTCTCTAAAATTTTGGTTTCCCCAAATGGAAAGTTCTTTTTTTCTCTAAAGGGGGTGCAAAAAAAATCAATAAATGGAAACCCCAAAAATTTAGTATTTTGCAGGGGTGCAGTAAAAAGGGCCCCCCCAAAAAACCTGACTTGACAAAATGTTAGGGAAAATTGGGTTTTTGTGAAAATTTGCCCCTATGCCAACGAGACTGGAGAATTTCCCTTTTAAAGGGGCCCATGACAATTTTTTAACCTTTAGAGCTGTTTGTTATCTCAATGACTATTATAGAACAATTTTGCAGGTTTTTTTTTTTTAATTTTAAGTTTTGAATTTTACATTTTAATATGGTACTAAACTAAAAATGGTGCAATTTAAAAACCGAATTTAACCCAAAAAAACCTAAATTTCTATTGAATTTCATATGAAATTTCCCAATTTTTCCCCAAAAAAATTTCCCCCTTTTTTTTATCTCAATTTTTTTTCAGAGGGGGCAGTTTAAAGATTTTAAATTTTTTTGAGAATGTAAAAAGTTTTTTTTGGACTTCCCCAATTTAAAAAAATGAGTTAAACCCCCGTTTATGGTACACATTTTTTTAAAAAAAGCCGGTATCGGGAAAAGGTTAAAATTTTTTTTTGTTAAAACAAAAAAGATTATTTTTTTAAAAAAGCTTGATATAATAGCTTAAAAACATACCAGAGGGCAGACCCTTTTCATTTTCGAATTTGAAAAACAATCTCATAAAAATTTGTATTAAGCCATTTTTTCCCTTTTGGGGAAAAATTAAAACTGATACTTTAGGGTTAGCAAAACATTTTTCTTTTTCCCTTTTTCATTTTTAAAATTTTTAAGAAGGTTTTTTAAGAAATATGTGAAAATTTCAAAAAAAAAAAACTATATAAAAATTTTCTATTTTTTTCACCCTGACTTTTTTGGGGAAAGGCAACTCCAACTCTAAGCAAACGAAGCCCGGGGAAAATTAGTGGAACGTAAACCCAAATACTATTCTATTTTTCTTTTGCCACCATTTTCCTTTAAGGGAAACAGTCTGCTTTTGGGAAATTTTTTAAATTTCCCTCATTGGACATAATTTTGGGAAAAATTTTAATTGGGCATTTTGGAATACAAAAATTATCGAGAAAAATTGCATTTTTTAAACCCCTTTTCTGTCAAATTCGCATCGCCCCCGACTATAAAAAAATTAAAATGGAAAAAATTTTGGGGTATGGACGGGCTGTTTTGGGGTGGGGAAAAGTAATATTAAAAGACAATCATACTGAAAACAAAGAACAGATATGTAAATGGTCGTATGAATTTAAAATGACATGAAACGTCTCCCCAAGAATTTCAAAGGTTAAAAAAAACACCCTTTTCCAACTTTGCTTCATTTTAAATTTAAAACCAGCAACATTATATTTTGAAAATTTTTAAAATGGGCAAGGTTTTTACACAAAAAAAGATTGAAAACATTTCAAAATTTTACCCCCCTTTGGGACACCCCTTTTTGGGCCCCCGGGGCCCCTTTTGCCATACATTTTGGGTTTTTTTTGAGTTCCCAACCCTTTATAATTTTCCCTCGTTGTTAAAAAAAGGGCCTTTTATCTTTTTTGGGTTGGAATATAAGGTAAAACAATAATCAATTTATAATTTTCTAGAATTGTATAAATAAAAAATCATGAAGTTGGTATTAAAAAAATTGGGGTTTAATTAAAAAAAAGAAAAGTTTTATGCTCATTCAGTGCCAAAAAGCCATTTTAAAAAGGTGTACAAGTCCCGATGTTAGACGATAAAAAACCCTTTTAAAAAGGGGGGGGTCCCCCAAAAAAAAAAATCACACGTATTAAAGGGGGAAGGTTTGGGCCAAAAAAAGATAAGGAAAAGATACTTAGCTTTTTTTGTCCCCTGCCCCTTCGGGGCTCTCCAAACGATCCCCTTCCCCCTTTGACCCTTTTGGTTTCTTGTTCCAACATGCTTTAGTTAAAACCCCTGCTCCAGGTAAAATGAATTTTAGTGCAAGCATTTTCCCTGTGTCGGGAAAAGAATCCGAAGTAAGGGGGAGGGGGTTTTTGCCAGGGTTGCCCGGGGGAAAAGGGTCGGTAAGTTTAGGTTTTTTATTTTTTTTTTTGGCACACTTTGGCCCAAATGCAGTGTAATATTTTTTTTTAATTGACAATTTCTTTTATCATGTTCATAACCACCATACTTTTGGAAAAAACATGGTTTTATATACTGCTTCCTAGATTTCTGAAGCTTGGTTATACATGTACTAGCCTGTAAATCATAGAAATGCCTCTTGGGTCTTGACTCCTGTTAGCTAAAGCTTTTTGATTATTTGACATACTTCATGCTTTCTGATACTCATGTAAAGCTAATGGTCTATATATGCTACCTGAATATACTAAGGGCGACATCTATGAATTTGCATGTACCCTTTTTGTAACTTGGCGCAAACACACCAGTTCATAATAGATATACTGTAAAGGAGTGTACAGGGTGGGCCATTTATATGAATACACCTAAATAAAATGGGAATGGTTGGTGATATCAACTTCCTGTTTGTGGCACATTAGTATATAGGAGGGGGAAACTTTTCAAGATGGGTGTTGACCATGGCGGCTATTTTGAAGTTGGCCATTTTGGATCGGGTCATGTAACACATCAATAATATTGAGAATTTAACAAGAAAAACAATGGTGTGCTTGGTTTTAACGCAACTTTATTCTTTCATGAGTTATTTACAAGTTTATGACCACTTATAAAATGTGTTCAAAGTGCTGCCCATTGTGTTGGATTGTCAATGCAACCCTCTTCTTCCACTCTAGACACACTGATAGCAACACCACAGAAGAAATGCCAGCACAGGCTTCTAGTGTCCGTTATTTCAGATGCTGCACATCTTGTATCTTCACAGCCTAGACAATTGCCTTCAGATGACCCCAAAGATAAAAGTCTAAGGGGGTCAGATCAGTAGACCTTGGTGGCCATTCAACTGGCCCACAATGACCAATCCACTTTCCAGGAAACTGTTCATGTAGGAATGCTCGGACCTGACACCCATAGTGTGGTGGTGCACCATCTTGCTGGAAAACTCGGAGAACGTTCTATCTTCAGTGCATAAAGAGGGCAGGCAACACATCATCATGTATCAATTTCAGATATCCAGTGGCATTGAGGTTTCCATTGATGAAGAATGGCCCTACTATCTTTGTACCCTATATACTACACCATACCATCAATTTTTCTGTCCCAACAGTCTTGGAGGGATCTGTCCACTGTGGGTTAGTGTCAGACCAATAGCGGTGGTTTTGTTTGTTAACTTCACCATTCACAAAAAAGTTTGCCCCTCATCACTGAACATAATGTTCTGTGTAAACTGAGGGTCCTGTTCCAATTTTTGTTTTGCCCATTCTGCAAATTCAGTGCGCGCATCTGGGTCATCCACGTTGAGATGCTGCAACAGCTGGATTTTGTAAGGGTGCCATGTGTGAGTAGCTCATATTCGCCGAAGGGATGTTCGTCTGATGCCACTCTCCAGTGACATGTGGCGAGTGCTACACTGTGGGCTGTTGCTGAATGAAGCTAGGACAGCCACTGATGTTTCTTCATTTGTGACAGTTTTCTTGCGTCCACATTTTGGCAAATCCAACACTGAACCTGATTCTCGAAATTTGGCAAGCAAGCAGTTTGCTAACTGTAGCATGGGAGATAGGTGGTCTTGTAGGGTGTCTTGCATTGAAATGTGCTGCAATGACCAGGGTACAACGTTCACCAGACATCAACACAATTTCTGTCCACTCCTCTCGTGTTAACCTCTGCAACATGTCAATGGCTGTAAACAAAGAGAAACTTGTAAATAACTCATGAAAGAATAAATTTACATTAAAACCAAGCACACCATTGTTTTTCTTGTGAAATTCTCAATATTATTGATGTCTTACATGACCCTCTTCCCATTGGAAAAAATAAAGCTGGATCCAAAATTGCCGACTTCAAAATGGCCACCATGGTCCACACCCATCTTGAAAAGTTTTCCCCCTCCCATATACTAATGTGCCACAAACAGGAAGTTGATATCACCAACCATTCCTATTTTATTTAGGTGTATCCATATATATCGCCCACCCTGTATTAATAAGATAGTATGAATGAAAGTGTTCTGCGGCAAATATTTTTGCCGGATAACACTCAAAATTGGTGCATAGAGTGTTATGCGCCAAACTTTGTATGGCAGTTTCACACTAAACTTTGCACATTAAAAGGTGTTGTCAAGCACAAACTGCACCAAGTTTGGCCATACACCTGTTCATACATCTATAGAACCTACAATATATGGTAAGAAAATGGCGAAGGCGAATTCATAGATGTCTCCGTAAGTGTTTGTACTGTATCTTATCAAGACTCAATAAAAAGTGTGTTTAAAAAAAAAATTCATGCAGGCAGCACAAAAATTTAGAAAAGCTAGTAATTTGATATATCCAAATAGAGCCTATACATGGGCTTTACTATGGAGGATGCAGAGTTAACAGTTGCACCCAAGTCCTGGTGTTTAGTATTATAAATAGTATAGACCTTGTACCATACTTTTCATTGCCCCACAGAACCTGAAAGGGGTTGTCCACCTTGCTAAAATGTTATTTTAAAAAGGTCCAGTTCCCCAATAAAAATTAAAAAACTATAGTCATCTCCAGATCCCTGGTTCCAGTGGTGGTTCTCTTCGGTCTTCTGTTGATACGGCATCACTTCTGAACAGTGATATAAGTTCCGAGCACCTGATTGCTGCAGCCAATGAGCGGCCGCAGTGGTGATGTCCCCATTTGGAAGTGACGCTGTGTCAACAGAAGACCAGAGACGCTCCACTGGTACCAGGAGAAGATGAGTATCGTTTTTTTAAATATTTTACTTAAGGCACTGGATCTTTTTAATCAACCCCTCTAAAGTTATGCCTCTGACCCCATGAACTTAGCTTCAAAAGCCGCTTATTTTTTAAAAACTCTAGCCAACAATAGAGAATTAAAGATTGTGCTAATGTTATCACATTAACCAGTTTGCATTTTTCAAACCCAGAGATCCCGGTGGCTGTAAAACTTCATTTAAAAGAATCAATAGGGAGAAGGACGTGGAGATGAAGTGGGAGCAGTTTATCATGCCGGGGAAGGTAAATGATCATTTTTTTCTACTATAACTGCCTGAAATATTTTGCTCTGTTTTACAGGTGTAAATAAATTTCATATCCATAAATGGTGTGCTAAATATTTCAGCTACTTAATTTTCTTTTATTGTAAGAAATATATGGAAAGCGCGAGCCTCATAAACAACTGCTATATATTCTATGTGCAATAACTGTAAAGCTGTAGTGCATAAAAAGGAATTTATCATTATGATTCCAGAGCAACGTATATCTTATTGGTGATCAGGAGTTTTGTTTCCATTTCATTTCTTTGGTGACCGCAAAATGTCGATAATTTCGGACCAAGTTTTAGTGTTTTTAATTCTTGTGTAAACTTACTACAGTGCATTTTCTAATGACTAAGTATCTTTTAAACATTTTATCATTTCATTTTATTCTTAACTTTACTATTCTAAACTGTTTTCTGACCATAGACGATCCCTTTGATATGGGACCTGCTGCAGTTATTGGGCAGATCACTGTGGCTTTGGCTCCCAACAGACCTGGCAACCAATTGCTTTTGTGGGGGAAGCTGCAACCCGCCAGACGTTTCTTCTACAGTGGTTGCTTCAATTTAAACGCAATAATAAAGGAGTGGCCATTCACAATGAATGAGGGCCATCCATGTATTTGATGGAAGGCTAATGTCTGCCAGAGTTGTATTTTCCCTAACAGGAAGAAGAGACAATGGCTGTCCTTATGAGACAATCTATTTTTAAAAAAGCTTTATTAAAAAAAATCCTTTTCCCACTCCATAAATTCCCCGGTTATCAGGGGTGTGAGATAAAATCTCAGGGTACCTGGTCAGTTTTCAGAGGCTTTCCAAATCCACAAAACATCTGAAAATCCGGCGAGAAAACCATTCCATGTGGACGGATCCTCATGGGCCCTAGTGTAAAACTCCAGCTTAGGCTATTCTCCCCACGAATAACAGCCCTTCACTGTTGTGGACCACAACTTTTTAACCTCAGGTTCCCTACGGTGTGATGGGTGCCTGCAGTAGAGCGTACCAAATTATTCAACATAACCAACTGAAGAACTACTACAGAACCCATCCTTATCATATTTGCCAATTAAAGTGTTGTCTGGTATATTTTTATTAAATCTGAAGAGACTGCTGGTGCATTAATCAACTAAAAAAAAACATGCATACCACCACTCTTACATAGGTTAGGGTATGTTCACACGGCGTCTTGCCTCCATATGAACATACGCTTATCTGATGCGTCGTTTGTCATTTCTTGGATCGCATCCGCAAGATGGACCCAACAGGCGTGATGCAAACACGCAGCAGCGATCTCTCATGTGAACGCCGCTGCGTGTCTGTCATTGCCGGGAGTGATAAACTCACTGCGTCTCTGAGTCCGTTCTGATGGACCCAGAGACGCATCAGATAAGCGTATGTTCATACTGAAGCAAGGCACCGTGTGAACATACCCTTACAGTGCTACCACTATCCATCATCTCCTTAGGTTCTTCTGTTCACATTTGGCTTGAGACCTCTGCAGCCACTGGCTGCAAGGGTTATGTGCCATTGCCCAAAGTTACCATTCAGAAGTCAATAGTTCCTATCAGTGACGTTCTCAAAAGCACAAGACCACTATAATTAATGGCTGCTATGGTCTCAAACCAACTGTAGCAGCCGGATATAAGCAGAAGAACGAGAGGAGATGGTGGCTGGCAGCAGTACTGTAAATAAGGTGAGAGGGGTGGTAGGCATGTTTTTTTCCTTTTATCAATGCACTGGAAGTCTCTTTAGATTCAATACTAATATACCAGACAACCTCTTTAAAAATTCATGCTTTTTATGTCAGAAAATTCTTAGAGCCATAACTTATTTTTCTGTTCAAAGGGTGTAGGGGCTTTTTATTTGCAGGATAAATTGAAGCTTTCTTTGTTAATATTATGGGTATATGAGGGCCTTTTGATACTTTTTATTCTACTTTTTGTGTGAACAAAAATGCAAGTCTGTCATTTTTTTTCTTTTTTGGCAGTGTTTACCATATGGATTAAATAGAACAATAATTTTATAGACTGGAGTGTTACAGACATGGCGATACCTGTCATGTGTACCTTTTATATATACTAGTATATAGTAAGGCAGAAGCTGGGAAGGTCTGTGATGGCATATATATCCCAGCCCGAGTTGGTGCATGTACCTGGAGAACCGCAGACACATGTCACCAAGATAATGAAGCCTTGGTGAAATAAAAATAAATTAGATAGGTGTCAATGCATCAGGTATTTGACACACGTTTAAATGTTATTATGGCTTCCATATTGGGAGTAGACAACATGCTGGTTGGGTGTTTACTCCTCCTTGTTATCTGACTTCCTAGTTTTCCCTCACTTTGCTAATTAACTGAGTCGACCCTCCCATCTCCTGTTCACCTCTGATTGTCTGAACTGAACTTCAGTCTGTATAAATCCATGCTTAAGGGTCGCTTGTGACTTGGTCGCAGTGCCCATGGTTCCAAGTGGCAGACTTAAAACCAGACTTAAACAAGAAGTGAACAAGGATGGCAAGGTAACACCTCCTCTTATTCTTTACAGCTATTAGCCTGATAACCTAACTCCCACCATGCTTTTCCTTCCCTGCATTATCTCAACGTCCATTTTCCTGAATCTAGTTGCCTATCCCTACACCCCTTTGCTGGGCAATGAGTTCTGTATCTCTCCCTGCATTCTTCCCTCTCATCTGTCTGCTGCCACCAACCTCTTTCCCACCATCAACGTCCTCCGCACCAAACAGACCCAAGCTAAATATAGTCTATCCTACTCCCACCTGCTCACCCTCTCACTGCTGCTCCTGGCTGCTGGGGATATATCTCCTAACCCAGGGCCTCCTCAGCACATTCCAACTGTTGTCTCCAGCATTACCAACAGATCCACTCCTACAAACTCTGTAAACCCTCTCAACCTTAAACACATTCCCTTGATCCCAGCTCACCCTCTCTCTCTCCCTGGAGCTCTCTGGAACCCACGGTCTGTATATAACAAACTCTCCTGCAATACACGACCTATTCATCTCTCACAAATTGCTTTTTCCTTGGTCTAAACAGAAACCTGCTGACCCCCTCTGACACTGTCTCCCCTGCCGCACTCTCCTTTGGCGGTCTCCAACGGTCCCATACTCCCCGCCCCGGTAACAAGCATGGAGGAGGTGTTGGCCTGCTCCAATCTGATACCTGCTCTTTTGTTCCTATTCGTCCTCTACCCTCCCTTACCCGCCCCTCCTTTGAGGTGCACTCTGTCCACATCTTCTCCCCCTCCAACCTGCACGTGGCTGTGGTCTACCGCCCCCCAGGCCCTGCCACTGCGTCCTCGACCACTTCTCTTCCTGGCTTCTCCACTTTCTTTCCACTGACATCCCCACTATTGTCATGGGAGATTTTAACATCCCAATTGATGCACACCTCCCTGCTGCCAGCAAACTCCTCTCACTCTGCTCTTCCTTTGGCCTCTCACAGTGGACCTCTGGATCCACCCACAGAGATGGACACACACTGGACCTTATCTTCACCCGCCTCTGCCCCCTATCTGACATCTCAATCTTCCCTCACCCCATATCTGACCACAACCTGATTACCTTCTCCACCATCTCCACTCCACCTGCTCCTCCTGTCTCATATCTAGTACACCCACGCAGGAACCTACAAAACCTCAACCCTCGCACTCTCTCTGACTCTCTTGCACCTCTTTCTACCATATCCTCACTTGACAACCCAGACACAGCTGCTGCTTTCTACGACAACACAATCACCACCACCCTTGAGTCAGTCGCTCCTCTCACACACAACAGAACCCGCAACATCAACAGACAACCCTGGCACACAGCCTCCACCAAACAACTGAGGCGAGCTTCCAGAATTGCTGAACGCCGCTGGAAGAAAAGCCGCTCCACCGACGACTTCACCTCTTACAAACAATCGCTACACGCATTTAAGTCTGCACTCACTACCGCCAAACAGGATTACTTCACCACTCTCATAGCCTCCTTGTCTCACAACCCCAGACATTTATTCAACACCTTCAACTCTCTCCTTCGCCCCCCAGCACCTCCTCCCCATCTCTCCTATCAGCGGACGATTTTGCAACTCATTTCTTAAATAAGATCAACCTCATCAGAGAAAGCTTCACCCCTCAGTCCCCACTACCCACCTCTATACCCCTACCATCGCCATCACCCACCCTCACCCTGACACAGTCCCCAGTGAACACTTCGATAACCTGCTTTCCCACTGTTAGTCATGATAATCTCTCCTCTCTAGTGTCCAAATCCAACCTCACTACCTGTAACCTTGACCCACTGCCATCCTACCTCATCCCAGACCTCAGCACTGTTAATTTCCCAGCCCTCACCCATCTTTTCAATCTATCATTCACCTCTGGCAGCTTCCCTTCCTCTCTTAAACACGCGACCATCACATCTATCCTTAAGAAACCATCTCTCGACCCAACATCACTGTCCAACTATCGCCCCATCTCACTGCTCCCTTTTGCATCCAAACTCCTCGAGCAGCACGTTTATCTCAGCTGTCCTCCACCTCTCCTCCAACTCTCTCCTTGACCCACTCCAATCAGGCTTCCGACCCAACCACTCCACTGAAACTGCCCTAACCAAGGTCACCAACGACCTAGTAACTGCTAAAGCCTCACGCCACTACTCCGTCCTTCTCCTCCTCGACCGGTCCTCTGCCTTTGACACTGTCGACCACTCCATCCTGCTACACATCCTCTCCTCCCTCAGCATCACGGACCTGGCCCTCTCCTGGATCTCTTCATACCTCACTGATCGGACTTTCAGTGTCTCTCACTCCTGCACCACCTCCTCCTCCCACCCGCTCTCTGTTGGTGTCCCTCAGGAGTCTGTCCTGAGCCCACTCCTCTTCTCTATCTACACTCTTGGTCTGGGTCAGCTCATAGCCTTGCATGGCTTTAACTACCACCTGTACACGGACGACACTCAGCTTTATATCTCCGGTCCTGACATTAACTCCCTTCTCTCCCGGATCCCAAAATGCCTATCATCCATTTCCTCCTTCTTCTCCTCCCGTCGCTTAAAACTAAATGTAAATAAAACAGAATTCATCATCTTTCCACCGTCCCTCTCTACCCCTCCACCTGATCTCATCTATCACTGTTAATGGCCACACCCTCTCACCAGCTCCACAAGTCCGCTGCCTTGGGATAACCTTTGACTCCTCTTATCCTTCAAACCACACATCCAAGCGCTCACCTCTGCCTGCCGCCTCCACCTGAAAAATATTTCACGCATCCGCCCATTCCTCAACTCTGACAGTACTAAAACGCTAGTCCACACCCTCGTCATCTCCCCGCCTTGACTACTGCAACATCCTTCTCTGTGGCCTCCCAGTTTAGCACCCTCGCTCCCCTCCAATCCATCCTAAACTCTGCTGCCCGTCTGATTCACCTCTCTCCTCGCTACTCCTCCGCCTCTCCCCTCTGCCAATCCCTTCACTGGCCTGCCCATTGCCCAACGAATTCAGTTCAAATTACTAACCCTGACCTACAAGGCTCTCCATAACCTCTCCCCTCCATACATCTCTGCCCTAATTTCCAGATACCTCCCCTCACGCAATCTCCGCTCCTCACAGGACCTTCTCCTCTGCTCCCCTCTCATCAGCTCCTCACATAACCGTCTCCAAGACTTCTCCCGTGCTTCACCCACACTCTGGAACTCATTAACCCCAAAACATCAGACTCTCCCCAACTTTCACCAGTTTCAAAAGCAACCTGAAAACCTATCTCTTCAGGATAGCCTACAACCCACATTAACCCCACCACCACTACACCGGCCCGCAAGCATGTCTGCCCCACACCTTCTGTCTCTCCCCTTCTTCCTTGTAGATTGTAAGCCCTCGCGGGCAGGGTCCTCTTTCCTCTCTGTTTCAGTTACTAGTCATTTTTGTCACCATGTATTTGTTCAATATTTGTTATGTATGTAATTCCCCTTAAATGTACAGCGCCCTGGAATTAATGGCGCTCTAAAATAAATAATAATAATAAATAAAATGTTCCACTTCAGGATTTACCTGACCTATTCAAACTGACTAGGGGTCGCTGCAACTCTGTAGAGAAGCTATACATTGGACGAGGCCAGTGTCTACTGCACAAACTCCATTACAGACTAAGGTGTTAGGGTATGTTCACACGGAATAATTTGGAGCGCATTTCGCGGCGTATTTTGCGGCGTACTGCGCTTAATACGCGGGGAAATGCGCCCCATAAGTACGGTAATCCATAGCTCTCATAGAGAACTATGGATTACGCCTCGTCCCCCCGCGCATACAATAGAATCGTATTGTACGCGCAGGGAGATAAGTGACATATGTATGTAATGTATGTCTATGGCTCCCCCCCTCCCCTCGCACCACGGGGGTACGCGCTGATCAGAGTGAGCTCCCGAAACACACGATGTATAGCGGCGCGTACTGTATGTGCTGCAATACATCATGTGAACATACCCTTAGTGAGGTAACTACCCTTGTATAGTAAGTGCTCAGACGAGCAGGAGTTTTGTTTATTTCTATTTTGTGCTTATTGTATCCGTTGCTGCTGCACATGCTTGTCTTCTTAAATAAACATACTGAAGGACCCGTTTGTACCATATATATATGCTGTGTGTGTGTGTATATATATAAATATATATTTATTAAAAAATATAGTGGGTTTTTTTGGGAAACAAGTTTTGTGTTTGCTTTATATTTCTTTTTTAAGTGCTTTTTTTTATACTTTTTTTCTTTTTAATACTATAAGACTACGATATGCAATCACTTGATTGCTTCTATAATATATAGCAAGTCAATAATCTTTTTCTATATATTATGAAGATGAAGAGAAGAAAAATTTGCCAGCAACTCCAAGAACAATGCAAAACTGGAGGACCAACCACCAGACTTTTTCTCCACTCTCAAAAGTGTTAACCGCCTCGTCAGAGATCTTGCTGTGAAGCGGCACTTTTGGGGTGGTGAATCAGATGATGTTTCTTCCATTACACAGGATGAGATATCTAATGATTATGCTGGTTTAATGTTTATGGAGCAGATGACGTTGTTAAATTTACAGGAATTAAGTACATCCGAAAATGTCAACACTACACAGTCTCCAAACATATTCAAAACAAAAAACCCAGCTTTTTATCCAGTGCAGGCTAGAACCCAGGGTATGGAAATCTTCCAGTTAATGGTAGAACAAGATTTGAAGCAGTTATGTACTGACTTTCCTGTAAAATCAAATTTATCACGCAAACTACAAAGAGCCTTAGGTAAAATTAGAAAATTGAAGGATATCACAATAAAGATGGCCGATAAGGGAGGCTCAGTGGTAATCTTGAATACGTCTGATTATCTTACTCAAATGGCCAATCTGTTGTTGGATAGTACCACCTATCAAAAGCTCTCCTTTAATCCAACAAAAAAGTTTTTGGCAAGATTACAACGGATAGTAGAGGAGGGTGTGGCCTTACATATACTCTCAGACAGAGAGTCAGAATATATCATGAATTCCGATTCCACTGTTCCTTTACTTTATGGCCTTCCTAAGGTCCACAAGAAGGTTCTTCCACCCCCCATGCGTCCTATCGTATCGGGGGTTGGCTCCATATGCGAAAGATTGTGTCAGTGGCTCGACGTCCAGCTACAGCCTTTTGTCCACCGAGTTCCTGGTTTTTTACAGGACTCTAAAACTGTTTTGACAAGTTTGTCTGATAAAATGTGGTTGTCTGATTTTGTATGGCTTAGCTGTGACGTCGAGTCACTATACACTAGCATACCTCTTCAAGTTGCCCTAATGGCTCTGGATTTTCATTTGGATAAGTTCAGTACTTATTCTGCCGATGAAAAAATGTTCATCAAAAATGTGACTGCCTTTTTAATGCAACACAACTTCTTTGTGTTTGATAAAACATTCTATTTACAACTTAGGGGAGTCAGTATGGGCGCTAAATTTTTGCCTTCCCTGGCGAATCTAGTGATGTCCTGGTGGGAACTTTCTTATATTTTTTCTGATGGCAATCCTTTTGTGGCCGACGTGGAGTGGTACGGCAGATATATAGATGACCTGCTATTTATTTGGCGGGGTCCTGTATCTGCCGTGCCACTCTTCGTCGACTACATTAATAATAACCCCCTTAATTTATTTTTCACTTTTGAAGTACAGGCACAACAAATCTCCTTTTTGGATTTGGTACTTATAGGAAATCCCGGTTGCATCGTTTCCACCAGGACTCACAGAAAAGAGATAGCTGGCAATACTATTCTTCACTTTGGCAGTAATCACTCAAAACACACAAAATTGGCCATTCCCATTGGCGAGCTCATCAGAGCTAAGCGCAATTGCTCTAGTCCTGCTGACTTTTTGAGGGAATCCCAAGGAATTTGCTCACGTTTGTCTGCTCGGGGGTATCCTAGTTGGGTTCTGGACCGAGCCATGGCCAGGGTAGAGAATATGTCTCGCTCTGACTTGTTATCCAGTAGTAATAGGAAGCGACAAATAGAAACAAATGTTCCTACAATTGTGCTGGATTTCAACTCGGGTTTCAATCAGATTCGTAATATTATCTTAAAACACTTACCAGTTCTCAAACAAGACTCCATTCTTGCAAATATATTGCAAAACGATTGTCGTATAGTAGCTAGAAAATCAAGAACTTTGGGTAACGTGATTTCTCCAAATGCAGTTTTTTTTTGAGTCCATACGGCCAACTTGGCTGCATACCAAGGGCTTTTATAAATGTGGGGGGTATCCGTGTAAAACTTGTAAATTTGTGGTACCTACACAGAATTTCAAACATGACACGCAAACTTTCCAAATTAAACAATATATGAATTGCAACACGATGGGAGTTATATATGTAATAAGATGTAGTTTGTGTGGTCTTAATTATGTAGGTTGTACATCTCGTAAATTTAAGACCAGAATATTAGAGCACTTAAATGGTATTACTAATCCCTCTACACGTACCTTATCTGGAGCTTCTAGACACTTTGTTGAGTACCATAATTCTGATACACAGGGATTTCAATCTTTTGCAATTGAAAAAGTTCACTTGGGTGCACGGGGAGGCAACTTTGATTACAAGTTAAAGGATCGAGAAGCTTATTGGATCTACCTATTGAATTCTATAACTCCGTTTGGTTTGAATGTACGGAGTGAAGTGTTGTTTCACTATTAAATATTCTTTTAGCTTATGTTTTTTTGGTCTTGTGATGGATGTTGCATTCCTGTTGTACCCAGGTTCTTTCTCCATATTCTTTTATCGTGCAGATAGTATGTGGTTTTTCTACCTTTCTTTCATTATTCTGGTCAGTTCACAATTATTGTATCCTTTTAATATTAGATGCTATTATCATGTGTTTTTCCTTATCTCTGTTTACACTCACCTTGTTGAGCACATTCACCTGGATGATTCCGGGATTGCGCGCTGTTCACACCGGGTCCCCACGCATCAGACCTGGCCATCGTTGTCCGGCGGGGGGGGGGGGGGGGCGTGGCCTGGAGGGTTCTGATGTGATGATGCTGCTGTCACTCCCATTCTGGGTGTGGCTTCTGCTGACTTACGTTAGGATTCTCTAGGTCCGCCCGTCTTTCTGTCTGGCTCCGATAGTTAGTTGCGTGACGTCACTTCTGACGTCTACGCTATCGCGATCTTTGCCCAGTCTCTGTTTGTGGTGGACCTCTGTGCGCATGCGCGTGGCTCTGGGACTTCCGGTGTTGCGTGTGTCTCTCTACAGGTGAGTGATATGTTCTCATTTATTCAGGTATATAAGCTAGGGAGTTTTTTGTATAGTTATGCTATGATTAAGGGTCGAGTATGACCTGAAACGCGTCAGCATTACTGCTGCCATTTGTTGTCTCCACGGTTTTATCTTGGTTAATAAAAACCTCCAGTTTTGCATTGATCTTGGAGTTGCTGGCAAATTTTTCTTCTCTTCATCTTCTTGGACTCATGCTTCCAGAGAGCAGCCATGCAGCCCTGTAACTAAGGAGTGGTGAGCTGGCGAAAATGTTGTGTGTGTTTCTATATATTATGCCTTAGATATGCAACTTAAAGAGACTGTCTAGCAGGACCTAATAGACTTCTAATGGCCTCCAGACCGTTATGTGGCCTCCAGATGTCATTGCAACCATTGGCACCCCACGATCGCCTTGTGGTTGTGATGATGGTAAGACAGAAGTAGCCCTTGTCTCTGTCAACCACCTAGATGCCACAGCTGCTCTTGACAGTGGTAACTAAAAAGATAAACAAGTGGGAGCAGAGCTAGCTGAACCTACACCCTTTTTGTACTACCTCACAGGTCTTTCAACATGAGGGAAGAAACATAGGGGGCATGAGGCAGGTGGAAAGACCAAACCCAGCAGAATATTGTGCTACTTGCAGTTTTATAGGGCAAAATGAAACAGCTTTCAAACAAGTGATTTTCCTGCTCTGCTGCAGAGAAGGGAGGCTACATACACCACAAGTAGGACATAATTTATCACACGTAAATAAATAAAGTCTCAGACAAACGATTTGAAAATTAATTCTATTTTAGTTGTGCTGGACAACCCTTGTGAGTTTTAGAAGTTGTGTTTACAGTGACTACACACTCTATTTACTTTGCCCTCCTTATGTTTCTGATGACAACTACATCACCTGACCTTTATTGGTACATTGACTGCAATGCCTGAACATGGTGTGAGCTTAGCCTTAAACCGTCCACACAAGGTAGTTTTTTGGCATGTAATATGCTCTATGTAACAGTTCCCCCAGCTTTCTTGCATTTAATGAACCTTTAGCTGGGAATCTTTGATATTTTCTTCCGTCAGTAGTTTGTTACAGTTCTTTTATCAGAGGTCTCGCATCTGTGACTGTTGGACGGAATCAGGACAGCTTTGGAAGTAAACAGTGAAGCTTCCTACAAGCAGAGATCTAAAACACCATGTTGATACCAAAATATAATAGAAAATTACATAAACTTTGTTGCTGAAAATTTGGCTTCAAAAAGCACCAGGGTCATAATCCTATAATGGCAGAGATGGATAGTGCTTCAAAAAGGACCAGAATCGTAACCCTATAAAGAGGAAGCTACTGTAGTTGAATAGTGAGTTCCTGCTATGTGTGTAGTAAATTGACTAATTATAGTGCAGCTTGGCAAATGAAAAAAACAAACAAATGTGTTTTATTGCTAAAAGATGACAAATTGTTTCTCTGAATATATTGAATTGGATTGCAGTACAGCAGCACAATAATAGCCAGGAGGGCCTTCTATTGTCAGCTGGGAATCTGAAGCCTTTTATATTTGCAATAACCTCTAGGGTGCTTTTGCACTGAGCGTTTTTGGTGCGTTTTTTGACACGTTTTTATGCGCCTTCTTTTCTGCACAAAAAAGGGCCTTAAATGCGTAAAAAAATGCACCAAAAATGCTCCATGTGAATGCCACCTTAGGGGGTGTTCACATGACAAGTACAAATTACTCATTGGGTTATGCTGTTGAAAATAGTGTTCTATGCTTTTTCAGTGAGTATTTTTATTGCATGTGGATTTAGTGTTTCAAATTTGGTTTTACACACAGTTTACAGTCAGAAAAGGGTCCCATTCATGCCTGTGTGGTCTTGTATCTGTGTTAAAAAGCACAAAGAATACTCTTACAAATGTTTTGGTCAATTATTGCGTGAGATTTTTAGCCATACCCATTGACATCAATACCGTGTTTCCCCGATAGTAAGACACCCCCGATAGTAAGACGTAGCGGGGAGTTTAGGGAGGTCGACTAATGTAAGACGTACCCCGAAAGTAAGACGTAGTAAACTACGTTGTCTGCGCTCGGGCGCTGCGATGGCCCGGGCGCCAACAGGGACGCTTCAGCTATATGCGGCTCCTCAGGGAGTGCATATAACTGATTGCCGAGTGAGCGCACAGTGTCCAGGCGCTGCGCTGGCCCGGGCACTGTCCGTGATTCCTTCACCTATATGCGACTTCTCCGGAGCGCATATAGGTGAAGGGATACCACTGCGGGGCACAGAGCAAGCTCTCCGTGCTCCGCAGTGGCCTCCGGGCGACCGCAGACTTGCGGCTGTCCGGAGCTCCCGGCACATCACGTGCGCGGCCTGATGATGTCACCCGCCTGTGCCGGCAAGAAGATAGAGCAGAGCCGAGAGCGCGGGGATCCAGGTAAGTGATTGTTTGTTTTTTTATTTTGATATCATTGCCTACAGCCTGCCTATACCTGCCTACAACTGCTTATACCTGCCCTATACCTGCCTACAGCTGCCTATACCTGCCTACAGCCGGCCCTATACCTGCCTACAGCCGGCCCTATACCTGCCTACAGCTGCCTATACCTGCCTACAGCCGGCCCTATACCCTGCCTACAGCCTGCCCTATACCTGCCTATGGGGCCATATACCTGCCTATGGGGCCATATACCTGCCTATGGGGCCATATACCTGCCTATAATCTGCTTATGGGGGACATATACCTGCCTATTACCTGCGTATGGGGCCATATACCTGCCAATATAAGACATACCCCGAAAGTAAGACATAGTGGGACTTTTGGGGGTAAAAAGAATGTAAGACGCTGTCTTACTTTTGGGGAAACACGGTAGTAAATTTACATGCATTTACTGCATGGAATACAACCAAAGAATGAGCATGTTCAAAGTTTTTTTTTAACTGCGGGTGGTATTGACTATAATGCCTATTTTCAATTCAGGTCAATCGGAATAATTCTCTTTCAGTTTTAAATGATAATTTCATTGAGAATGGTAGGGCTTATCTGATTTTCAGACAATGGACTGATAAAGGCCTCTCTAGATTGGGGCAATCTGGTGGACCCTATTTATTTCACTTCTTACCACTTCAAATCTATGTCTTATCAATAGTCAGGTCTCTTGGAGAGGGGGATTGGGAGGATATTCTTCTCCCCAAATTATCCAAGACTCCAGATCTGCGGGGCCATATTTCTAAATTTTATTAATTTCTCCGATCTCCTCTGGACTACGAGACTAGAGAAATGGGATTTTGTCCGTAGATCTGGAGTATCAGATGGTGTCACATTTGCGGTTAAGTACATTCCTAGTGTATCATACTGGGAAATGTCACTAAAACCATAAATAGGGGCTATATATCTCCAAATCGCAAATTTCTGGTGGGAGGTGGACACTCTCCAGCCTGTCCTAGGTGTGAGAAGAGCACGGCAGATCATTTCCACTGCTTTTGGCTATGCCCGGTTGGTCAGTCTTTTTGGCAGCGAATACATCGATTTGTTCAGGTTCACAAGGCCTTTGATATCCCCCTCTTACCAACGTGGGCCCTCTTTGGAATTTTGGAAGCAAATCTACAAATCCCACGTTATACAAAGAAACGAATATTTTGCCGCCTGTAAAACAATACGTCAGACATCCATTTTTGCGAATCTTCTTCAAAAAACTGTCGTCCTTGCTTTGTATGGATTGGGTGGATTCTTCCACCCAGAAAAAACTAAAGTTTAGAAATTCTTCTTGACTTGGCAGCCCATCATCAACATCCTTCCTGATCATGTAAAGGCTGGCATAAGCTCTTTCTTACAATCCACTGCCTGGTCCGACTCCGGATATAACCAATATCCCATCTGTCAACTTAGCCTTCAGACCTACCTCCTGTTAGAGTAAATATGGACATGATGTCTAGACCTGAAGTGACTCCATTTTGTCTTTATTTCTCTGTTCTAGTCTCTCTGTTACTTTAAGATGTTTTCACACTGAAACTCAACTGAATTGTAGCCTTGAATTACTTTGCAGGTATCAAGTACGAATACTCATGGTAAATTCCTTTCACATGCACTGTTTTGAGATAAGTGAAGATGTCCAATTATAATTAGACGTTGAGCTAGAATAACCTTGATACCATTTGGGCACCTGCAAAGTAATAAGATGTTTTTCTATAGTTTGGCACATATAAAGGATTTATGTATTTTGTTTGAAGTTTAACCCCTTAAGCCGAACGCCTGAAAAGTAGTTAATGACCAGAACATTTTTTTAGTTTTCGCCTCCTTGCATTTCAACAGTTGTAACTTTTTTATTTTTTCAATGACGCAGTTGGATGAGGCCTCGTTTTATTCAAGACAAGTTGTACTTTATAAGGGAATAGTTTAAGTACACTTATAAATAATTGCAGTATTTTTTTTATTTTTTTCCAAAAATTTTTTTTGTTTTTTTCATTTTTTTTTTTACACCATTAACATTTCACACTTAATAACTTGTTAGATTAATTCTACAGGTTATTACGGTCGTGTGGATACCAAATATGTGTAGGTTTTTTTGTGCGTGTAATTTATGTACAATTATTTTTTATTAAATATTTATTTTTATTTTATTATTTATTTTTTTTATTCTTTTTTTTTACACTTTTTATGTTTTTTTTGTACTTTTTTTTTGACTCCCATGAAGGGAGAACTGTTTAACATTTTTTTAAAAATTTTTTTACACTTAGTAATGTATTAGCATATTCATATATGCTAATGCATGCTAATCTGTGTCAGTCTGACACAGGCAGTGATTAGGACAGCACACAGTGCGTCCTAATCACTGGCTTCATACACAGACAACTCTGGGGCCACGCTAGGTCCCCAGAGCTGACTGTGCAGCCGTTCCCCGGGCTCTGTCGGGTCACCGGGTGTTCCGATCACCCGACAGAGCAGGGGATCCCTTTGATTGCGCTGCGGTAACGCACCGCCGCAATCAAAGGGTTAAAGCATCGTGTTGCGGAGGTTTCCTCCGCTCCCCGATGCCTGCAGGACAGGCTCTGGGATCGGGGCTGTGTAGTTCAGCCCCGATCCCAGCGCAGCTGCGGCACCGGGCGCCGCAAACCCCGATGTCTGCAGCGACGTCAAAAGACGTCGCTGCAGACGAACGACCCGCACCGGCCGCCGTCAAAAGACGGTGCGCGGTCGTTAAGGGGTTAAATAATCTCGAATACTGTCCAGTAAGAAGTATGAATATTAATGTATGCCAATGATTATTCACGTCCATACTGTATTTCCGTTAGTTAGGGTGGGCTTGTCATTTAACCCTTTCATATCATGCAACAATTTGTCTATAAAATAAAGACCTCGGGGGCTTTGCTCCCAGAGTGATTTTGAATCTCGATCTGTGACTCATCATTGCTCTCCCGCGGTAGCCAGCTGGCGACACCCAAAGATGTGACCCTTTTTGGAGTAGTAAGTATAATAACTTATTACTCTAACATTTCCATGCTCTGGGAGGTGGGTGAACCTTCACGCCCCCGGTCCCTATTCCTCTTTCCTCTCTTCCCCTCCCCCTTGTGTTTTTTATTTTTTTATTTTCTCCTCTCCTAGCAACCAATCAGACCTCCCCTTTTATTTAAGAGCCCTCAATGAAATGACAGGGGAGCTCTAAGAGGTTGCTATGGGCAACAAAGAAAGTCTTAGGCTATGTTCACACGGCGTAATTGCGGACGTACTGTACGTGCCGCAATTACGCCGGGTGATTTGGAGGTCGCGCTGACCAGCACGTACTCCTGCGGCGCGGGGGGGGGGGGGGGGACAGCCCCCCGGCCCCCTTGACATGCATTAAGCGAGGCGAGTATTCTCCGCAAGTAATTGACATATCACTTATCTCCCCGTGCGTACAATACGATTGTATTATACGCCCGGGGAGAGGAGGCATAATCCATAGTTCTCTATGAGAACTATGGATTACCGTAATTTCTGCGCGCATCTCGCTCATATTAAAGCTTAAATATGACGTGAAATGCGCCAAAATTTGCCCGTGTGAACATACCCTTAGATCTAGACAGCTTTCATACATGTCCCCCTAAGTAACTCATGGTCTTTGACTGTAAGAGGCAATAACATTTTTTCGCACTACATGGCAGGTGTACCATGTGTAGCAAGTGTATCGTACAGATTAGTATGGTGCACTTGCTGTAAAAACATTCATTCAAAGGTTTAGAAAAGTAGCAGTTATTTACTACTGTATGTGGGTTCCTGTTACTATTACAGAAACACTATTTTATGTTTGAGACAGAACAGAGACATTGTAGTGGCAAATTACTATAATACAGGGTAATTCAAAAGGTTGGAGCTTGTCATAAAGGCCTGTATTGAAAGTAACATCAATGGTAAAAAGCCAGAGACTGAAAATCACAGCACAATTTTCATTTTTAAGAGCCAAACGTAAAAGGTGCTTACATTGTATGACATAAGATGGCGATATTGAAGTAAGAAAAAGCTTTATGCATATTGGAATTTGGAAGAACGGGTTCTGCTGTGAAAATGCAGCGAAATTTTCTGAATTAATTTGGTAATTGTAGTCCACATACAAACTGCATTTCGTATTGGATAAAGCAGTTCGAAAACCACTGGGTGTTGATGTCATGAGAGAAGTTTGTGCCATCCAAAGACTTCTCAAAAGTGAACAAAAGTCAAGCTGTTTATGAGTGTAGTCGTAGAAAGTCGACTAGATTGAATTGTATGGAACTACAGGTGCCATAAACTATGGTATGGCGTATATTAGGAAAACATCTCCATTTTAAGCCATAAATATAACGCTTCCTTCAGGAGCTGAAACCAGACCAGAAACCGATATGCCACGATTGTGCATTGATTGGCAGGGCCAATTGGAACTGGGAGAATATGCAGACAGGCTGGTGTTCAGTAATGAAGCTACTTTTCATCTCAGTGGGAAGGTCAGTTGTCACAGCATAAGAATAGGGGGCTCAGAAAAAAAAAAGTAGTGCCCTTATCAAGCACATGAGGGACCCTACATGAACAGGAATGAAGCCTATGGCTTATGCCAAAGACAGAGGAAGATCTGTAAAGATCACATTTCCACCTGGATATTTGCCAATACCTGAATGAAACTCCATTGGGATGTTGGATTGTCCGCCCCAGAAACAACAATTGAAAAATACTGCTCTGGTCTCCACAATCGCTAGATATTAGACTATGCAACTTCTTTCTGTGGGACTACATCAAGGACTCAGTGTATCTGCACCCAGCCACAGGATGTAAACGCCCTACGACAATGCATCACTGAAACTGTAGAGTCCATATCTGAAGATATGCTGGCACGTGTTTGGAGATTGGCAGGTGGGGACCTGCAGCTACGGTATTTGCCTGATAAGCTCTGATGAGAAGGTGCACTACTTATGAATAACGTGTTTGAAGAGAACTGGACTACCTCCATGTCACCAATGGAAATCGCTTTGAACATTTGTAGTGTAGAGATAAAACTTGGATAGGTAGTGTGTCCTTTCATAGTAATATTTTTGTGCTATGTTCTGTCAGTTACGAAAACCAACGCTCTAATTTTCCACTACTTTTTTGATTTACCCTATGTTTGTTCCCCTTTGTGGAGATCTTCTGGAAAATACAAAGTATAAATAAAATATAATCTAGATTGGAATCTAGTAAGACAGTCTTATAGAAGTCTTAAGTATAGTAGTATTCCCATACTGAAAAGTGCTTTTGTGTAGAAAGTTTTTAAATGGTCTTGTCCCTCCAGCATCTCTTTTCTGGCTACTTTAGAAGGGAATCTTAGTGTGGAATTCACCTCATCATATCCAGATTATTGCAAAGAAAAAAATATGGGGCTAATTATAGCTTCTACTGGTGATGTAAACTGATTGCTTGAAATTTAAGGAGTCAAGACTGTAACAGTTAGATGGCTTAGTTGAGAGGAGATGTGGTCTTGTTGAGACAGTCCTTTTAAAGGGAACCTTTTAAGTCACCATGCTGCCCTCTCTATAAGCAGTGTATCCTAAGCAGGAGTGACAGAATTCTTATTTGTCTGATGTGTGTCTGGAGCGTATGATTATGGTATCATTTGGTCACACTCACAGTTTAATCTTTGGAACATGTAGCCAATTCTGTATGATATACAGGGTCCAATTATTAGCCAGTTCTTTCCCTATAACTGTGCATAAATAGAAATCTCTTTAAGAGTTTTATTCATCTTGCTGTTTCAACGAGCCTGAGCCAGCTTCATACTCATACTTTCTGTTCAGTCTGTGGGCAGTTCTAAAGCACTGACTGACATTTTACTTCTGCTATTCCTAACTGTGCCTTTAGAAACACATAGTGATGGAGGAGTTTTAACAGTTGGACAAAAGCTACAGAGCTCTAAAGGGTTAAAGTTTGTCAGTAAAAAAGATAAACAAGCTTCCTGTACTGCTGATAAGACATATAAGAGAGTGAAGTCACCATTCCTGCCAGGACTGCTAGAACAGAAAGAGGTGGTCAACACCCTGGAAAAACCTTCTGTAAGCAAACAGGAGATAAGAACTGTTCTAATATTGAAAGGAAGCAAACTCAGAACAGCACTGTATTTGGTTATATTTACCCTTGCCTATATGTTTAAGACTAATTAATGTGACTAGAATACCCCATTAATCTTCCTTGGGGAGCCTATACATTACAAATACTATACTACTATTAATTACAAATATAATCTGCACATTATGTATAAAGTTAATCTCATTATATTTTCTTATACTCAGAATAAAAAGCAGAGTCAAAAACTTCTCCGCAACCACTTGCAACGAGCTCGGAAGTTATCCTTTCTCAGCATCTCACGCTATAGTGGACTTTCATCAACTCACACACCGACCATAGGTAGTGTTTCCTCTCTTCTCCCAGGCTCTGAGGATATGGCAATTGGAGGCACAACATCCTCAGATGCACCTCAGGAAGGTGGTGATGACTTGGAGTCTACTGTGAATAGCTCCCTCCATACTCAAGGCAAACTGAGCAAAGAGGAAGATGAAGAAGCCGTATCTGATTGTAAGTATTGTTGTTACAGGTCAAGGAGTCTAAAACTGCTTTACTTAAAGGGATGTTCCGAAGCTAATAAATGCTTGTCAGTCAATCAGGGCATGTTCAAAAATAGGACAAAAAAACCTAATTAGTAAACCCTCTCATTCCAAGTGACCTCAGGGTTTAGTCTTCACGTGACCCTGCAGCCATTCACAGGCCACAGTGGTCATCATGTGCTGAATATGCTGCACGTGACTGCTGCAGCCTGTGATTGGCTGGAGAGTCATGTGAAGAATGAACTGTGACGTCTTCAGACCGATTCACTGAGATATCCACAGCACTGTAATGAGAGGGTTTACGAGGAAAGTTTTTTTTTCTTCTATTTTTAATCATGCCTCAAAGGACTGATGAGCATTGATAAGTTTCAGAACACACCTTTAATAATTGTATGTTTTTTTCTTTATTGATAAAATTAATATTCTTTATCTAAAGAAATGAATGACTTTTATACATGTCTCATGAATACAGCATATTATAAAAATATTTGAGACATAAAACTATACAGTTATTTGGCCTCTCCTGGTATGTCTGTTTCAGTAAATCATGGGCGTAACTATAGCCATTGCAGCTACTATGAGGCCCAAAGGTTGAGGGTGCCCCAGTGAGATACAAGAACATTGTTCCTTTTTATTGAAAACAAGTAGTTGTTGGTTTTCTGCTATATAACACTATTATATGGGTTCTCTGATGTATGGCAGTATTATTTATACTTTTAGTTATTTCTACTTATGCTGCTTTTTTACATCCTTGTCATTAGTTGGTGGGGCCTTCTTATTTTGCTATGGGGCCCTGTGAATTCTAGTCATAACCCTGAGTAAATACTTGTATTCCACATGCTTGAGCATCTTTCCTTAGTGTAACATCGCTGGTGGACTCCAAACCACAATAGCCAAGACAATAAGTACACCAGCAATCACATGAAAGGCAGTACAGTGTATCAATAGACTTACCACTACATGATGATTCGGCGAATGGACAGCAGGTGGAGGAAGACACATGTGCGACTTGGTGGAAATTCAAATGCATGTATACTCTAGCAATGGGAAAGTCATAGCAAAAATTGTCCCTAGCTTACTGTCCCTAATGCTTTCCTTAAAAAGCTCAACCTATGATTACCTCTAACACCGGAACCTCTATACCTGACATTTACCTTAACACCTTTCCCTCAACTATGTTCCTAAGCTACAACTGTCCCTTAGGCTATGTCTCCACTGCAGAGCTTTTCAGTCGTTTTTTCAGCATTTTCCGCAAAAACGCAAATCACTCAATAAAAGGTCTTTTTTGAGCTGTTTTTGACATGCACTGGGCAAAAAACTCAGTTTTATGAGCGGTTTTAGGATTTGGTTTTCAGTGAGTTTTTTGTCCAATGTAGTGTAGCCCTAACCTTATACTACAGATGGCTTTAGGACTCAGCAAGTCCTGGGGCATGGCCAAACAGAAACTAGAAACATTGCATCTGGTGTATGTTTCTCAAAAACGACAAAATCCAGAACTAGGCCAAACAAGACTGAAGCAAGAAACAAGATACTTCAGTGTGATACCAGTGAATTGAAAAGAGACAAGACAGAACCATTCAACATAGGATCCAAACTTCCATTTTCAGCTGAGCTTTGTAGAAACCTAATGAGCTCAGGTGTGTAAGCCAGGTCAGCTGACAAGCAATGATCCTGAGCAGTTGCCATGCAACCACTCCAAACAAACACAGACAGACATAACTTTGAAACTCCTGCTGAACTGATAAGCAGAGGAGAGAACGAAATGCCAGGAGAACAAAATTCCTGTCATTCATAGCATTTAGATCTTTGTGTTGTGTGGTTCCTCAGGTCTTCTCTTATTCCTTCTAATTAATTAATTAATTAATTAATTAATTAATTAATTGTCAATTAGGTTTTACCACTTGGAGGTGTGTCCCTTCACAGTCTGATATTGCCTAGTCAGTCCTGACAGAGTCAGTGTGTTCATGGACACACCCCTTTGTCAATTTATTCCAAAGGAATACTAAATGAAACTAAGAATCCTATTTAAAATATAACCTTTAGTCTCAGATGTCTAAAAATTATTTACCAAGACAAACATATCCATTGGAGTGAAAATATACTACACTCATGTAACCATAAAACGACCTGTTCTTCACAGTAGATACCAATTCTGTTCTTCAAAATAGATAACCATTCCGATGCGTTTCCCCCTCATTATAAAGGTGTAGGCACACAAGGTAGTTGCAGATACTGTTCACAATAAAGCCTGGCCAATACGGAATGCTGTTTATAGTGAGGGGGAAACGCGTCGGGATGATTATCTATTTTGAAGAACAAGATTGATATCTACTGTGAAGAACAGGTCCTATTATGTTTACATTTCCCGCTATTTGACCATAAATGATCATATATATGTGGTAGTTCTCTTTATAGTACTGGTTATAGGTATAAACATAGGAACTTATAGGGTGAGTCACCTGTAGGTGGGGCTGTCCTTTTAGGGGCAATCACTCCGTCTTCTTTAGGGATATACGAGGGTAATTTGATAGGGTTAGTGTGTTTTGGAATTACGCTATGCCTTGGATTGATATCCCTATTGAAATATTTGTATTTCTGATATAATAGCATCCCTATGACTGTAGTATATCTTCACTCTAATGGATATTTTCATCTTGGTAAATAATTTTTAGACATCTGAGAATAAAGGTTATATTTTTAATAGGGTTCTCTAGTTTCCTTTGCAGTGAATTTTAGTATTGAATCCCTGAACACTGTACCAAAATTCTTTCTTGTGATTTCAGGAAAAACAGAGGAACAATAAACACAGAGTTGTAAGAAAAGATGTTCAGAATTGGTATTTCCTGGTGTAAGAAATATGAATTATTATTAACAATATTAATATTTAAGAATTCTAATATTGAACAACAACAATATTCCCACCTAGATTCTCAGGGGACAGTCAGCAAAGTAAAAACACACCAACAACAAAATGTATTAAAAAGAGATTATATATTATCCAGAATTAAATAAGGTACAATGGGGTAAAATTAAAATCATACACCACACAAGGTTATAAATCATAAATCAAGTACAGGGAAAAACATATATATAATTAACCCTCACATAAACACCTTTACAAAACACACCCTGGGAAAAACACAGTAACCAGCACAGAAATTGCAAACAATTATATCACAAACTGTGAAACAAACAACAACAATAATTTCATATATGGAGATCTATGAGTATATCTACCAATCTGGAAATGGTCCTGTCTGAGAGATTCCTAAAACACTCTCCTTCCAAGGCTGTTCCCAAGAGTCAGTCCAAGAGTGCTTTCCTCAGTCATCTAACTCTGGATATTTATGTTATTTTTCCTTCTGATCTCAATTTTCCCACCATTAAGAGGAAACAATCTCTCTCCTTTGATCAGTTTTGGGGTAATAAACACCTATATGATAATTGTGTGTTCATCCTGATATATCTCCTGTGATCAATCTTGGGGCAATAAACACTACTCTGTTTATAGACTCTGTCCTGTTAAGACCTTTTCCCCCTGTGGGCAAATTATACAGTCGACACATGCAGATGAGGTATGGGCACTCTTCATCAATTAACTCCCCTGATAGCATCCTATTCACCTGGCAAAATTCGTTCTAAAGGAAATAAGCCTTCTGTGTCATGTAAAGGCCTTTGATCACTCCAATTGTCTAAGGCAATAACCCTTCTGTGTACATCCTGTGTTCTCAATGGGATTAAGATCTGGGGAGTTTCCAGGCCATGGACCCAAAATCTCTATGTTTTGTTCCCTGAGCCATTTAGTTATCACCTTTGCTTTATGGCAAGGTGCTCCATCATGCTGGAAAAGGCATTGTTGATCACCAAACTGCTCTTGGACGGTTGGGAGAAGTTGCTCTTGGAGGACATTCTGGTACCATTCTTTGTTCATGGATGTGTTTTTAGGCAAGACTGTTAGAGAGCCGATTCCCTTGGCTGAGAAGCAACCCACACATGAATGGTTTCTGGATGCTCTAAAGTTGGCATGAGACAAGACTGGTGGTACGCTCACCTTGTCTTCTCCGAACAAGCTGTTTTCCAGATGTTCCAAACATTCGGAAAGGGGATTCATCAGAGAAAATGACTTTACCCCAGTCCTCAGCAGTCCACTCCCTGTACCTTTGGCAGAATATCAGTCTGTCCCTGATGTTTTTTCTGGAGAGAAGTGGCTACTTTGCTGCCCTTCTTGACACCAGGCTTTGCTCCATGAGTCTCCGCCTCACAGAGCGTGCAGATGCACTCACACCTGCCTGATGCCATTCTTGAGCAAGCTCTGCACTGCTGGTAGCCCGATTCCGAAGCTGAAACACTTTTAAGAGAAGGTCCTGGCGCTTGTGGGTCTTCCTTGGGCGCCCTGGAGCCTTTTTGGCAACAATGGAACCTCTCTCCTTGAATTCCTTGATGATGCGATAGATTGTTGACTGAGATGCAATCTTTCTAGCTGCGATACTCTTCCCTGTTAGGCCAGTTTTGTACAGTGCAATGATGACTGCACGTGTTTCTTTAGAGATAACCATGGTTAACAGAAGAGAAACAATGATGCCAAGCACCAGCCTCCTTTTAAAGTGTCCAGTGCTGTGATTCTTACTTAATCATGACAGATTGATCTCCAGCCCTGTCCTCTTCAACACCCACACCTGTGTTAATGGAGCAATCACTGAAACGATGTTAGCTGGTCCTTTTAAGGCAGGCCTGCAATGAAGTTGAAAATGTTTTTTTGGGGGAAAAATTTTCATTTCGGGCAAAAAATTTGAATTTGCAATTAATTGCTGTTAAGCTGATCCCCCTTTTATAACTTTTCCTGGAGTATTTTGCAAATTCCCAAATTATAAAACCTAGAGTAGATTTTTTAAAAAATTAACTTTTGAATCTTTCCCTCAAACTTTTGGGCCATACTTAAAATTCTCGGGGGACGGCCCAGCAAAGTAAAAACCCACCAAAACCCCAAAAATGTTTTAAAAAAGTTTTATATTTTTATCCAGAAAAAAGGGGTTAAACAAGGGAAAAAATTAAAATAAACCCGGGGGGGGGGGAAAAACAAAGGGTTATAAATCATAAATCGGGTACGGGGAAAAAAAATATTTTAAAATTTAAACCCCAACAAAAAAACACCTTTACAAAACACACCCTGGGAAAAAACACAGAAACCCAACAAGAAATTCCAAAAAATTAAACAAAAAACTGTGAAACAAAAAAACAACAATAATTTCATATATTAGATCTATAAATTTATATCTACCAATCGGGAAAGGGTCCGGTCGGGAAGATTCCTAAAACACTCCCCTTTCCCAAAGGGCCCTTTTTCCCAAAGGGTCATCCAAGAGTGTTTTCCTCAGTCATCTCCTCGGGATTTTTAAAGTCTTTTTTCCCCGGATTTTAAATTTTTTCCCCCCAAAAAAGAGAAACAATCCCCTCTCCCTTTGATCATTTTGGGGGTAAAAAAACACCCTATGAAAAATGGGGTTTTAAATCCTGTATATCTCCTTGACCCAATCCGGGGAAAATAAGCACTACTCTATTTAGAGACTCTGCCCTTTAAACCCTTTTTCCCCCGGGGGTGGGAAAATTTATAATTTCGACACAGGCAAGATGAGAAAAGGGCACTCTTCATCAATTAACTCCCCTGATAGCATCCTATTCATCTGGAAAAAATTCTTTCAACGAAAAAACCCTTTCCCTTTTGCCCTTTCAAAAGGGCCCTTTAAACACCCCAAAATTGCCCAAAGGGCAAAAACCCCTTCTGTGTACATCCTGCTTAAATTTTAACCCACTTGAAAATTTTAAACTATAAAACCTTTTTCCCCCCCCTTCATGATACTTAAAAATTCCCCCCATTTAAAATTTTAACGATGCATTATTTTTTAATTTTTACACATTTCCTCAAAAATCACATTACAGATTATTCACTTTTATACAAAACTTACCCGGGGGGAATAAAAGAATTTTACTTAGATGGGGACTGTCACAAAATTTAAACAATTCATCTTCAAGTACAGGCACAGGTTCAGATTTAGTTTGGGCACAGGTGAAAATTTGTATTTTTTCTCTGTTTTCAAGCCCCCCAAACAGTAAGCACATTAGCTTTTATTAAAAGAGGTCATGGAAAGTACACGGGTAGGACTATAACTTAAATACCCCAAAAATTTGTTTGGGCAGGAAAAAACACATTTAACCCAAAAATTTAAACTTTGTTTTTGGGTTTTTGTATTTAAACCTTACTTTTTTTTGTTAGTTTTTGACTTATTTTATGTTTTTTCCACGACCCTTTTAAAAATTACATCACCTTTAAGTCCTTTTTCTAGATGGGAAATTTTTGAAGCAAAAATAGAACAAGATAGCAAAAACGGTTTAAATTGTTTAAAAAGATTCGAAAAAAAAATTAAAAAAAATAATTTTTAAAAAATCTATTAAATAAAAATTTACTGAAAAGTGCCCTTTATGCTGTCAGGGGGCTAATGACCATGGGGCTGCATTTTTAACCTTTTTCTTTTTTTCAAACATAGTGACCGCAGTATACAGTAATTAAGAAATGTCATTATCTCTTAAAAAGTTCAGACAGGGTCCTTTTAACCTGCTTCCCTTTGGGGCCCCCCAATGGAGTTGTTTTTTGGGGCCCCCTACTGGATTGATTCTTGGGCCGCTATGAAGTTTATTCTTGCCCCCAAAAGTGAGTTATTTTTGGGCCCCCCAGGAAGATGATTCTTGGGGCCCAACAGTGGGGTTGCTTTTTTTGGGGGCCCCCCATGGGGTTTTTCTTGGGGCCCCCCATGAAGATGATTCTTTGGGGCCCACAGTGGGGTTGGGTTCTTTGGGGCCCCGCAGTGAAGTTTATTATTGGGGCCCACCACTAAAGAAAATTCTTTGGCCCACCGTAGTTGATTCTTGGGACCCAACTGGGAGTTTAAATTTTTGGGGGCCCCATTGGGGGTTAAATTTTGGGGGCCAAAAGGGGGGTTGGGGTTCTGGACCCAAAAACCAGGGGAAAAAATTTTTTTTTTGGGGGGCCCCCCATTGGGAAATTAATTCTTGGCCCAACAATGGTTTTTATTCCCCTTGGGCCAAACCCGGGGGTTGGTCTTTGGGGCCCACCATAGTTTTGTCCCTTGGGGTCCCACCAGGGAGAGTTGATTCTTTGGGGGGCCCAAAACTTGGGGTTTTTTTGCCCACCAGTGAAATTTTATAATAATAATTTAAAAAATAATAATAATCTTAACTTTTAAAAGCGCCAAAATATTTCCGGGAGCCCCTTTTAAAATGTTCGGGTATAATTTCAACAAAAGGGCAAACATTACACAATGAAAGCTACTTTCAGGTGAGACACAAGTGTGGGGGGCCCCGCTCGCAAAGCTTACAATCTAAATTTATTCTTGGGGCCCCACCATTTTTAGTTGGGAACTTGACCTCACATACTACATATACCACTTGCTTTCTGTCATTATTTCTTTGTCTTTCTCCCTGACAAGCAGCTCCAGGCCTACTATTCTCAGTGGTTTCCCATGCCTAGGTGCCCACCATGTCCTAAGACCTACGAGGGGGTTCCCCTGCTCCATTATGTGGGCCCTTTTTAGCAAAGTCTAAAAAAAAATAAAAAATGAGGGTCATGCACAGTAAAAGCCATTTGGGGGAAAGATGAGGTTTTTTAGGCATTTTTGGGGCACAATTTTGATCGGGGGTTTTCGCCCGTTTTTTTTTGGGGGATACTGCGCCCCCCCACCCCCAATCCCCCTTTTCGACGGGGAGGATTCAGTGTTAGGCCAGTGTTCCCACTTTCAGCTTCCCCCCCGCTGAAGGGCCCGGGGCATAGGCCGGGGTGGGCCCCGGGTAGGGCTTCCGGGGCCCGGGGCCGGCGCCTCCCAAAACTCCGAGGCAAAGTTAAAAATGGCGAAATCGGCCCAAAAAGGAAGGGGCATTCAGCGCTCGGCACTTTCCCACAGGCAAAACCAGGTTTTTTTTTGGTCTAAAACCCCCCGACAGAGGCAAGTGAAGCAAGGGTCCGAAAGGCCCAGGAAGCCGATCGAAGATCGGACAGAAAAACCGGCGGGTCCTTTCCGCAGGGTTTTGATTCCGAAAAAATCGCCTTTAAAAGGGGGAAAACAGTGTTTAAAAAAACGAAAGAAAAAAAAAAACAAACTTAAAAAAAAAACACCTTTTCAAAAAACCCAAACGGCGCCCAAAAACAAAAATTAAAGATATTGGGAAAATTTCCGGGGAAATACAGTAATTCCCAAATTTTTGAAAACCCATTTCCCCCATTGGGTTGGGCATAAACCCCCCAAAACAAAAAAAAGTGACAGTGAACCATTAAAACCTATGGGAAGTTTAGAACCCAATTTAGAAAATTCCCCTTTGGGGTAGTTCAAAGTAAAAGGGAAAAATGTTGAAAAGACAAATTGGTTAAGCTACCGGGGGCTTGGGTAGCTCAGCCAATAAAAAAATATTAATTCAATAAAATCAAGTTTATTTTCTTTTATTTTCTTTTTTTGCCCCCCCCAAATTAAAAAAATTGATCCTTGGCTAAAAACCGGGGAAAAAAAAAAATAAACATATTTTTTTGAATAAAAATATTTTTTCGTTAAACCCCATATTAAATTTTTCATTTTTATAACACATTCGGGACCCTTTGTGAATGTTTATAATTTATTTCGGGCCCTTTTACAGTTTGGGTTTTAGATTGCAAATTTGAAAACCCAAAAGGGGCGTCGCTCGGGCCCCCCCAAATTGGTCCAAATAACCCCGCCCCCTTTTAAATTAGCCAATCACCCCGAGTGCGCTCAAATTTCTTTTTTCCCCCCGAACTCAAAAGAAAGTAGCTCGCGCTCTGATTGGCTAAGGGGTGGACCCAGCCCCCGCCGCTTCAACCAATCAGCTGTTTTTTGCAAATTTTTTTGTATTTTGAACGTCCCCCTTTTAATAGGGTTGGTAAAAAATTTTTTTCCATTTGGAATAAAGGGACATTGTCGCTCCTATTCTTTATTGGGCAATTCTCCTCCCTAGGTTTTTAATGGGCATTTCGCCCTATTCTGATTGGGCAATTCCCTCCATAGGTTTTTTTAAGGGACAAATTTTCGCTCCAATTTTTGATTGGCTGGTTTATGCCCCACCCAAAAAAAAATAGCTTTTAAAAAATTTGAAAATTTTTTTTATTTCCGCGATTCTCTTTTATTGCAAATTTTCCCTATTTACGCCGGGCTCGGCGACAAACGCGTTTTTTTCGGTTTTTAACTGCTTTTTTTGAAAAGAAAGGGTTTTGCTCTTAACTGATTTAAAGTTTTCACTAATAAAAATGATTTTTTTATTAATACTTCATGCCCCCGGGGGGGGGCCTGGGGCCCCCAATTTCAGAGCCCCCATCTCTCCAAGCCCTATAAGAGAAATACCCGCGCTCTAAAAGGCGGGGATTCCAAGCCACCCACTCACCCAACAGCCTTTCTGTCTTTTTACTGTTTTTTAAATTTTTCCCCCGCGGATTGATGGTCTAAACTTCTCCAAGACTAAATGGGTCTTTGTCGCTCCTATTTGATTGGTCAATAATTCTCCATGGGCAGAATGGGTCCGTCGCTCCTTTTCTATTGGCGGGGCTAGCCAATCCCCGTAGCTTAACCAATCGCTTTTCGCTTTTTACGTATTTTGAACTACCCCCGCCGGATTCTTTTGGGTCTAAATTCCCATAGGTTTTAATGGTTTCACTGTCGCTCCATTTGTTTGGCCCGGTTTATGCCGCCCATCAAAAGTTTCTTTTTTGGGAATTTATGTTTTCCCCGGCAATTTCCAATATCCAAATTCTTAAAATTAGGAAAGGGGAAAGTAAATTTTTTTTTATTATTTTTTTTTTTTTTTAGGTTTCAGCTCTTTTCCGGGAATTTTGAACGCCTTTTAAAAAAGCTTTTTTGATTCATACTCCGACGACATCTGGAATGATTTCCGCTTTTTCCACCTGTCTCGCACGAACTTTTTTGGCGTAGCCCCGCACGACGCCAAAACTCCCGCACGGGCCCCATTGCCCGCACTGTGCCCCCACACAAGCGAGGGCAGGGAACTTTCCCGAGTATGAGTGGCTACTCCGGCGGGAATCATGGCACAGCCCCCACTGCGCCTCGGCCCCCTGCACTGCGCCAAAAACACGGCGAGGCACGGCGGACTTTACATTGTATGTATGAGCGCGCCCCCGGCCCCCGACATAAATCAGGCGCGTTTCCCCGGGGAAAACTGGGGGAAAGGGCGCCCCGCCGCGGGTTTTCATACTTGGGCCCTTTGTATTTCTATTACGTGGTATAACTGTTCTATTTTTCCCATGGGTCTGCGGGAAATGGCTGCTTTTGACAATTGAATTTTGGTACCTTTCGAATACTTGGGTTTATTAATTTATTATATTTTCTAAAAAAATCAAAAAAAAATTTTTTCTATTTTATGTTTATTCAAAAGGGGGAAAGAAGGGGAGACACAGGACAGCGCACACTAGTGCAATGAAAGTTTACTTTCACAAATCAAATAGTAGTTCAATGTTTAACTAACCTTTGGAGTTGTGCAAATGAGGCCAACACCCTATTTTTTAAAAAAAATGATCTCGAACTAGAGTATCCTTTTGGGGTTCCAATCAGTTTACCTTAATGTTTCTCCCACCAAATTAGCAGGAAACGCTCGAACGACGAGGCTTGTTCACCCTTCCCCTCTAAACTTTGCGGGAGTACCAGCGCGGACTACAACGAAAAGGTTGTAAATTTAAAAAAAATCTGTTAAATTGCACAAAAAGGGAAGACGTTTTTCGTGCATAATGCATTTTCCAAGTTTTATAGACAAACCGTCATCCTTTATGTCAATTAAACAGATTTTTAATTTTCAACCTTTACGATGTTATTCAAAAAAATCAATAAATTTCTAATATAATTTAAAAGAGTTTTTAGTTTATAGTGATCCCAAATAGTGAGTATTTTTGATGTTTTTGAAAGCTAGGTAAAAACACGTCCCATTATTTAATCTTCACTTTACTAGAGCAACCCCCAAAGCAGCTGCAGCAGCTGAAGTTTTTAGGACTCTAAGTCCTATTTCGTTCTCAAGGATAGGGGTCATGCGACGCAAACCTACAGGCTTTAACGTGGAGTAGGTTTTCCATTGAGCAAACATGATGATTAAGGTGGTCCCACAGATACTCAGTTGGGTTCACGTCTGAGTAGGGGTAGTACATGGAAGTCTTTGTTATGCCTTCCCAACCCAAAGTCAGACTTTCTTGGCATTTTAATTTTCTTGCGGGGAAGATCTCAACTGCCCTTTGGAAAACAATTGGCATGTATTGCTGTACATGATCTGCATAGATTTAAATTTATCCAAAATCATAAGAGTCCTCCCCCCATGTATGCTGGGCCCTAACAATGCCCTAAAATATCCGACCATAACCTGCTACCCCCATGACTCGTCAGGAAGGGAAAACCTTTTTCATTTATTGAGGCTCAATTCCGATATTGCCATCAAAATTGAAGCTTTTTCTACCGATGCAATCTTGTTAGCAGAGGTGCAGTAACCATCCATATACCTTACATAGTTACATAGTTAGTAGGTTGAAAGAAGACACTTTCCCTCGAGTTCAACCAAGGGTTGGGGAAAAAAAGTGGGGAGGGAGAGGACAAGGATTAAAACCCAGGCTCCCCTGGTTAAGCCCGAAAACCCCCAAGGCAAGAAACCCAACCCGCTCCCCGTATAACCCATATCACCCCGAGCCGCCCCCGGCCAGGATCCCGAATTTTTCCAGCTACGTACCGCATTAATATTCTTTAAGTTCCAGGTTGACCCTAGGTATCTAGCCTTTCGTTGAAATCTCTCTACTTTGTTCCCTGCCCATGACCAGCTCCCTCAGGCTGGCTATTCCAACACGAATTTTACAGTTACTAAAGTGAAGAATACGCTCTCCCCTCCTATGGAGATTAAATCCTGTTTCTCTAGTCAGAAGGGAACTCGTCCACCTTGTCTTTTGAGGGCCCGGCTTACACCTGAATAATTTTTCCCCATACATTTTCGGTCAGGGACCATTTATTATATTTATTATTAATTTAATCATGTCCCAACACGAAGACCGTCTTTTCTAATAGACTAAAAATAAGTTCCAATTTTACTAACCTCGCCTACATAACTAAGATGCTCCATTCCCATTATAAGTTTGGTTGCTCCGTCTTGTGTACTCTACTCTAAGCTCTTTTACTCTCTCTTACTAGATAAACTGGGCCCAAGAAGCCCTGAACAGACATATTCTAAGTGAGGTGCACCAATGCTTTGTACAGCGGTTTTAGAATGAACATCCTTGGTCCCGCGAGTCATGCCTCTTTTAATACACGGCCAATATTTCTTACTGGCCTTAGAGGCAGCTGATTGACATTGCACATGCTGTTCTGTAGTTTTATGATCTACAAGAACGCCCGACTATAATCATCAAGCTGATTCTCCAAGTTTTCATCCCCCTAGGACTATAGATGACTGTATATTATTTCTCCCAGAGCGAACCTTACAATTTTTCCACATTGATAACCCCATTTGCCAAGTGGTTGCACCAAGTGCACTCAGCTTGTGTCAAGGTCTGCTTGCTCAATTTATGAGCATTCTTCCTAGATTGCACTACCTACATAGACTTGGTGGTCATCTGCAAAAATAGAAAACGTGCTTTGTTCATTCAAATTATATCGTTAATAAATACATTAAATTAAGAGTAGGACCCAACCATATACTGAGCCCACTGTCGGCACACCACTCCTCAACCGGGCACCACTCAGAGTAGGATTCATTTACCACCATATCTGAGTACGATCCAGCAGCAGTTTTTAATCCAATTACTCCACTGTTATCTACGTAACCCACATGGATTCTAGTTTACCTAACAAACGCTTTATGAGGGACAGTGTCATTGCCTTTGCAAAGTCTAAAAACCACAATATCCAAAAGTCTGACCGTCATATCCAGACTTCTACTCGGCCTCTTCATAAAAATAAATCAGTTCTGGTCTGACAGCTTCTGTCCTTAGTAAATCCATGCTTGGCAATTCACTAATAACTATGTGTTCTGTCAACATACTCCTGTAATAGTAACTAATGAGCCTTCAAAACATTTTCCCACATAAGATGTCTAATCTTTCTGGTCTAATAATTACCTGGGGGCATAAGGAACTTAAGGAAACCGTTTTTGAAGATGGGGAACCACAATTTGCACTGTGCGCCACCAGTTCCCTGGCACTATACCAGTCACATAGGAATCTATAAAATATCATGTACAGGGGCACTCTGATAAACCGAGCTGAGCTATTTAAGAACACTTTGGGCTTGTGAATGCTCCTTCAGGGCCTGGGAGCCTTGTACATTCAGTTTATTTTACTTGGATTCACTTTTCTACACTGAGCCAATTAATTATAGAGTGATGTCACTTAACACGTTCTGGCACATCCTAGATCAGGAACTTGGCCAACCCCCTCATACACTCATCTCATTGATGAGTATATACTGAGCCTGAGGAAAACCATATTTAGTTCCTCTGCTTTCTCTGGTCACCAGTGACCAGCTTCCCAATCAACGGTTTTTAACGGGTCCTACCTTGCTCTCTGACTTTGGCTTTTTGAACATTTATACTGTTTAAAGAATTTCCTTGGGTTAGTCATTGCTATCCTTGGCCACTTGACTTTTTCATTTTGAATATTAGCTGACTTTTATCACTTTTTTACAGATTTTATTAAGCTCTTTGTAATTATTTCACAAGGGCTGTTGCGAGCACTCTCTGACTTCATATTTTTTAAAGGCCATTTTTTAGTGTTTATTGCCTCCTTAACAGAAGGTTAGAAGCCAGGTTGGTTTTAGTTTTAGTCGCCTATACTTGTTTACCCAATGGCAATTATTGTGCCAATAAATTTTCCCCAAAGTTTATTTAAGCTCCTCCATTTGGCTTTATATAAACTATTTGCTAAATTCGCTGCTTCCCAGTCTAGGTCACCTGTAAATCTGCGGTCTATTTTCCTCACAATAAGCAAAATTTGGGACCTTTTAAAATTATGTGTTATTTACTTTCCCGCTCTGTTTTCTTTTTTCCAGTTTTATGCTTAAAACTAATTGATATTGTGGCCCACTGTTACATAGATTTTCAGATCCGTGGACCGTTACGACAACGGGTTCTGCATTTATTAGAAATGACAACATAATCCAACAGGAGCATCACATATAGTGGTTTCCTCACAAAACTGCCCATAAAAAATTATCCTCTAACAGATTGTAGGAACTTCCTTCATTTATTCAGTCGAATGCAGAACCGTGACCCAAGTCATTGCCCTGGGAAATTGAAGTCACCAATTATTATCAATGTACCTGCCTGAGTTGCCCGCACCATTTGATTATGCATCTGTTCTTCTATCTCCTCAGTGATGTTCGGGGGCTATAGTTACTCACCAAAAAAATATTTATGCTTTCTATCCCCAACCTTGGATTTCCCCCACAATGGTTTCACATCATTTAGCTACTTCAGCCCTGTACTTCTCTTTCAAATTTGCCTTTCATATCACTCCTTAAATTAATAAACACAACCTCCTCCCCTCCTGTTCGCTATGTCTTACTAAATCAGATTTCAAACTTGAAGGTTGCCACCCACAATCATGCGCGAGGTGTCAGCCTTGTTTCACCAGCATTACCTACCACAATCAATCAGCTCCATACAAAACTAGCGCTCAAGTTCCCCTATTTTGGTAGCAATGACTTCTAGCATTTGTGATTAGACAATTATATGTTCACCTTCAGGTTTTTTTCACTTTCCGTCCAATTGGTTTGGGATTGTCATCTAACACATGTTCATAGACTTCATGGGTTCATTACCTACCTGATCAGTAAGACAAGCATGTGACTTAAACGTTACATGTTCAGATGGCGGTTTCTCGATTTTGAAACATCTCTCCTTCGGTAGATGCTTGGAGTTTTATACATTTACCCTTTCAGAATTAACGGCACGGGATTATATTTATACATTTATTAGACCTTGCAATTGCGATTTGTTAATTATACAGTTTAGTAGATGGATGAGATTACATGTGATATTTGGAGTACTTATATCTTAATGCTTGTTTTTGAAACACATGGATCTACTTATCCCACTCGGTCTTCTCCACCTTCCCATTCCACTTCTCCACCCGCCGATATAGTCTGGCCCACTCTATAACCTATCTAGCCCTTCTTTTTTTTTTTTTTCTCATATGGTCTTCCACTCCTAATCACTAGTTTAATACCATCCCGCACACCCTCATCTAGAATTCTTTCCCAGCACAGAGACCCCCTTCCATTAGGTTGCAATTTATCTGTAGAAAACATATTGTACCCCAACTGAAAACATCAGCCCAGTAGCTCTAGAACCCAAAACCCCATCTGTCCTACACCAAGACTTCTGCCATGCATTTAACTCCATGAGCTCTCCGTTGTCTTTCCTGAGTAGCGCAATGGCACACGGCTGTATTCCAGAGAACACAACCTTGGAGGTCACATACCTTCAGCTTTGAGCCTTGTTCTTTTTAAATTATTCTTTAGGGCCCCTCACACCTAACGTGTATTCTGTCCATTGGTTTCCAACGATGGACACGGTCATGCTGGGCTCATCGCAGCCCCCTCCAGTAATTTATCCACCCGGTCCAACACATTGCCGAGACAATGGCACAGGGAGGACAGCAACCAACTTGGTTGTGGCGGTCCCTGGCGACAAATTAATTCTATCCGTCTTCTGTGATTATAGAATCCCCTAAAACTACTAACTGTCTTTTCTTACCCTCCCTGCATTCCAACCCCCCCTTACTACTTGATGGTCCTGTCTCTTCCGGCTGATTGGTTGAGCAGTGTCCAACTATGGGCTGCCTTTTCTGAGGACCTGATTCACCAGCATTGTCAACACAACTTGGCACATTTTGCTGGAATCTAAGGAGGGAGAAGAGGCTCCTCCTTTTCTCTGGTACCCCTAGATGCCTCACCATAGTCTACATTAACCATTCTAACACGGCTCCTCCTGATGTTCCAACTACTCCAACCTCCACATTTAGCCCATAAAATTGTTTGCTCCAAGAGTAGGCAAACTCTTCTCTTCATTGTAATCGCCCTCACGCACAGTGTCGCATTTTGCTCCTCCTAGGTCCTAAAATGCGAGTACCAGTGTTCTGCATCATGCTCAACATATCTGTAAAGCGGTATTCACCCTGGATTCTTGCTCTAGTTGCGCATAACATATGGCAGATTGTGCACTTGCTGGGAAATTGCACAGTGAAGCTGACCTATTATTCCTGGCCTGCAACAGCAATGAAGAAAAAAAAAAAAAAAATAGTTAATGAGATTGAAGTAAAAATAAAAGAGGTTTTTTACTTACCGTTTTTTTCCTCCGTTTTAACCCCGGGGTTTTTTTGAACCCCGCACCTGTTCTTTCCAAGCACCCCTTTTTGAGAAAGAAAATAGAGCAAACCCCATAACCCGTAGGATTTGCTGTACTGTTGTCTGGTAGCCACCTGGTTAATTTTGGTGGTGAGCTGCTCCACAGTGGCACGGCTGACTTTCACCTCTCACATCAATGGCACATGGTGCTCTGCATTTTCCGTGTCACTTATTCACAATAGTGCCACTTGTCCACTTACGATACACTTTCACCACAGCAACAGGTGAAAATTTCACAAATTGCACAGTTTCAGAAATATTGCCACATTTGACCTGAAAGTCAATGATACTCTTTAGTACCGATAAACTCCCCTTTTAAAACCCCTGACCAAATGATAATATGTGGCACAAGCCAAACCCACCAAGCCTTATATACCCACCAAGCCAGTTCACAACATGTGACTTCCTTCATGAGCTACTGTACGTGCTGCTGTTGAAAATAGAAAGTAGTCATAGCAATGCATATCGACCAAGATATTAGCAGTCATATGATTGCATGTTTAAGTCTCCTAGTGGGACTAAAAAATAGTAGAAAATCTTAGTAAAATGTTAAAAAAAACAAATTCCCCATTTTCATAAAACACGTTTGCTATCTATATAAAAAAAAAAAAAAAATATATACATAATTGATAAAGTTGCAACCGTAATAATCCAAACAATAAAACCATCTTATTAGTTACCTTAAAACCAATACCAAAAAGAGTCATTCCACATTCACACATTCTACAGCCATTCCACATTAAGTAACATTTTAAAAGCTCCATCAACAGAAAAATTTTATAGGTCTTGCAATATGGAGACACACAAAAAACATTTATTTACATAGTGCAAGTGTTGTGCAAAAAAAACCTATAAAAAATCGTTTTACCATAATCTTACTTAACCACAGAATAAAGTTATCACAGTTTTTTTTACCATATAAGGAATGGTGTGAATTTAAGGTGCAAAAAACCCCCCAAAAGCAGCAATGTCCAAATTACTGTTTTGTTTTCCTTCTCTCTTGGAAAGAGTTAATAAAAGGTCAAGCTGGAAATCACTTTCTATTTGAGGACAGGAGCTTCTTTGGATCAGGTACTATATACATAATGTACCAGAAAAAAAGAAAATGGGGCCCTCACATGGTGCCCAAAGGTTCATCCTGGTAACTGTAAAGAGCAGTACAGGACATGTCTTACCGCACTGTACTCTTGAGGCTACTAGACCCCCAATCACTGTACTTCACTAATACAGATGTTTTACAAGTAAAATGTTCATGATCAGTGGTTGGATCTTCCATCAATCACATGAGCCGCAGATCAACAATGCCCGTGACATTGTATGACAAGTGTGGTTTGAAAATGCAATGTCCCAGGAATGAACATTGACCAAGATGTATGAAAAGTGTCGTTTTCTAAACCGTGGTATGTAGTACTATAACGGCGTAGTGTACATGCTTATGGTGGTTTCACACAGCACTTGATTAATTGATCACGTTCTAAGTGTCCTACACTATGACAAACAGTCTTACCCATGACCCTCTTTAAAAGGCATGGCTAACGACACAGTAAGTGCAACACTTTTAGGCATATGAGATACATAAATGTGTCATATCGTATGAACTGGCAACGGCACATCCACTGTGGAACGGCGCAGTCATTAGTAACGGCCTTGTCGTACGGAGCTATTCTATTAGTCGCAAATCTTTTATAAATATAATGCACATGGTGCACAGCGTCGTTTCTGACCTAACCTATGCCAGAAAACTGACACAACAACTTTTATACATCTGGGCCATTGTATGAAAAAAATATTTTGTTCTGACTTAAGGAACCACTGTATAAAGGACATGCACCAACTTCTCATCTGTTTGCCAATTCTGGGCATTTGGTACAAATCTAATACATTTTTTTTCATTTTTAAAGACAAAACTCAAGGTAAACTGGCGCCAGGTTTCCCAGTTCTGCCATAGTCTATGATGTCATGGTTAATGACCACCTTCTCTGGTCATTGGCTCCGACTTTCACTGTTCAGAAGTGATGTGATACCTTTGAGTTTGAACAAAACTTCTGTGCAGAGATGATAATAGCAATAGAAGTTTATTTTGTACTTCAGTTACTATGCATTCAGTAATATATCAAGGACAACAAATTATAAGATTCAAATAGATGTAAGAAGGCCTTGAAAACATGACATATACTGGCATTACATACTGTTCTTTGTAGTTTGATAATACATGAATGGGGCCATGTTTATGTACAACTTCTATTATCTGAAACATCAGTGAATACTAAAAATTGTCTGGCATACATTATGCAGATATTCTTGTTCTTATTGGAAAATAATGTCCTTGAATTTAGAACACTGTGAATTAATCTTTATATTTGAATCAATATAGGGGAAAAGTGAATATTAATATGCATTAAATAAAATTGCTTTCCATATTAAAGACTTTCCTTAGGTAACCTTGTTTCTATCATAACGAGCTTGTACTGGCAACATTGGAAATAATATAATATTTATGTCCAATGTATCAATAGCAAATGCAGTTACTATTGTAGTAATGTACAGGGGCATAGCTACCGGGGTAGCAGACGTAGCAGCTGCCACGGGGCCCAGGCTCTTAGGAGGCCAGGGCTCCAGGGCAGCAGCTAAAATGTCTGCTACCCCGGTAGTTCGGCTCCTGCGCCCACCGGCAGTGAACATACTAGTTCACTGCCGGCGGACGCGGAGCTGCGGGGCCCGGCGATTCCTACCTCTAAACGCGCGAGTCCTCCGGGCCGAGCACTCAAAGCCAGGACTGGCCGGTATTAGCAGAGCAGAGCTGCTAATCAGCCTACGCCAGCCCACAGTGCTGACGTGGGCTGCGCAATGACATTACATCATCGCGTGGCCCGCGCTGAGCACAGACTGTCTGGGAGCAGAGCTGCGAGAGACAGGTGAGTAAGTGATTTCTTATTTTTTTTTTATATTAATGAAGCCCCCTGCCTGCCTATATATTGGCCCATATAGCCCTGCCCATATCTAGCCCCTATAGCCCTGCCTGCCTATATCTAGCCCCTATAGCCCTGCCAGGCGATATAATAGCCCCTATAGCCATGCCTATATCTAGCCCCTATAGCCATGCCGGCCTATATCTAGCCCCTATAGCCCTGACTTCCTACATATTGGCCCCTAAGCCTGCCTGCCTAATATATGCCCCTATACCCTGCCTGCTATATTTTTGGACCCTGGGAGCCCTGGCCTGCCACTTTTAGCCCTGCCTGCCTATATATTTGCCCCTATAGCCATGCCTGCCTATATCTAGCCCCTATAGCCATGCCTTCCTATCTCTAGCCCCTATAGCCCTGCCTTCCTATATCTATGACCCCTATAGCCCTGCCTGCCTATATCTAGCCCCTATAGCCCTGTCTGCCTATATATGGCCCCTATAGCCCTGCCTGCCTATATCTAGCCCCTATAGCCCTGCCTGCCTATATCTAGCCCCTATAGCCCTGCCTTCCTATATATGACCCCTATAGCTCTGCCTGCCTATATCTAGCCCCTATAGACCCACCGTCCTATATCTAGTCCCTATAGCCATGCCTTCCTATATATATGACCTCTATAGCCCTGCCTGCCTATATCTAGTCCTTATAGCCCTGCCTGCCTATATATGGCCCCTATAGCCCTTCCTGCCAATATATAGCCCCTATAGTCCCCCAAAGCCCTGCCTACCTATATATAGCCCCTATAGCCCTGCTTGCCTATATATAGCCCCCAAAGCCCTGCCTGCCTATATATAGCCTCCCCAAAGCCCTGCCTGCCTATATATAGCCCCTATAGCCTCCCCAAAGCCACGCCTGCCTATATATAGTCTCCCAAAAGCCCTGCCTGCCTATATGTATGGGCCCCTATAGCCTCTCCTATGCCCTACCTGTCTATATATATGGCCCCTATGCCCTACCTGCCTATATATATATATATATATATAAATATATATATATATATAAGGCCTCTATAGACTTTCCTAAGCCCTGCCTGCCTATATATATGGCCCATATAGCCTACCATATGCCCTGCCTGCCTATATATATGCCCCCTATAGCCTACCCTATGCACTGCCTGCCTGTATGGGGCCCCTATAGCCTACCCTAAGCCCTGTCTGCCTCTATGGGGGCCCTATAGCCTACCCTATGCCCTGCCTACCTGTATGGGGTCCCTATAGCCTACCCTAAGCTCTGTATGCCTCTTTGGGGCTCCTATAGCTTACCCTATGCCCTGCCTACCTGTATGGGGCCCCTACAGCCTACCCTAAGCTCTGCCTGCCTACATATATCGTCCCTATAGCTACATAAACTCTGCCTTTCTACCTTTATGGTCCCTATACCCGGCCTGTCTATCTATATGGGGCCATATAGCTACCTAAACTCTTCCTATCTATGTGGGGCCCTATACTCTACCTAAACCCTGCTTGACTGTTTATATGGGGCCCTCTAGCTACCTAAACCCTGCCTGCCTATATGGGGACTCTATTGCCTACCTAAACCTGGCTTATGTGCTGCCCCATATAGCCAGGGGGGCAGGGAGGGAGGTGCTGGAAAAGTGAGGATTCTAAGATATTTGTGTCTAAATCTCCAGGAACAAGTGGTCGGGAGAAGTCTTCCTGGTGTTCTGGACCGGATGCAGAACAAAAGGGGAAAGTCAAAGACTCGTCAGAGAAACGTCACCTGTGAGTCACAAGATGTAATTACACGTTAATCACATATGTCTGCACAGGCTGTGTACACTGGTGTCTACCACTATATGGTCACTGTATGGTGGTTATATACAGTATGCAGAGCCTATATACCACTATATGGTCACTATATGGCGGTACTATTGGTCTTTGTGTACTGATTCATAATAGTTTTGGGGTATTATTCGTCACTTTGTGGTGGTAATTTGTGGTCATGTTTGGCGGTATAATCAGGTCCTATTGTAGTAGCGTTATTGGTAATATTGGTTTTGGTATAGTGGATTTGTTTGGTAGCAGTATGATAGTGAGAAGTATGGTGAGGTATTTGCCCCTTGTATTATCTACATTATCTAACTGCAAAGTTTGCTATGGGGCCCAGGCTTCTCTAGTTACACCCCTGGTAATGTATATTGTGAAAATTGAATAGGCTCATTCAAGGGAAGTTCTGCTGCTTTACTATTAGAATACTTTTTTAGCAGGAAACTACATGTCAGCTTCATCTCAGCTCTTTACCAACTTACAGACTGCCCAATGTCTTTTAATGTCACTGCATAAGTATTATGTAAGATGCAGGGGAGGCAGAGAAGATAGATAGCTTTTATTCTGACTCTGATATTGCTGAGTATACAAATAATATATCTTGGGCAAGAATGCAAGTCCTGTAAAAATATGAAAACCCCGGTAAGGTTAGCTTTTTTTTTTTACGTTTTAACTGTTTTCTTAAATAGTAGATTTGTAATATGCAGATCTGTACTACTACTGATATGTAAATAAAAAAATCCATAACAATGTATCATACCCTTCTAATCTGCTGCATAACAATGATGACATGCTTTTTGCAAAAGGGGTTTTCTTTGGGTATTCATAAAACGTATAAGCGGGTAAATCTTTTAAATCAACAACCACTTTTAGGCTATGTTCACACGGCTTAAGCCCCGCAATTACACGTGAGGACGGCGGGGGCCCCCCACCTGCCCCCCATAGACATTCATTACCAGCAGCGCGTATACGCCGCTAGAATTCACATGTCACTTATTTCCCACCTCAGCGTATTCGCCGAGCAGGCAGAGGAGACGTAATCCATAGTTCTCTATGAGAACTGTAGATTACTCTGTGTGGATACACTTATGAGGTGCCGATCAGGCCAAGAGGCAAAAGTAATTACCATGGAGCACACAAGCATAAAGGGTATCTTATTAATACTATAACTTAAAGGATAGATGCAGTTTCTAAACCTCTTGACATCTCATAGTGGCATATCAGATGTTTTATCCGGTGGAGGTCTAGATACTGAATCTCCCCATCCATCACCGTCCTTGGAGAGTGGATCAAGTGGTACATGACCTCAAAGGAAAGCTTTCTTGGCTTTCCATGGAGCTATGAGTAAAGACATTCAGAAACAAAAGGTAATGCGGCTTGCCTGGCTGCTCTGCCCTTTAAGCAATGTCAGCATCAGGACCCACATCAATCAAACGGTGGGAAAGGTCACTATGACATAGTAAGAGTTTTTTGTTTTTTTAAATAGCAGTTAAACGGGTTTATCGGTTGAAGTGTCCGTGCTCTTCAGCTAAGTCTATGAGATTGAATTTGAAATCTGGGGGTGAGTCTCTTCTCTCAGCAGGTGTGTCTCTCCCATCAGGAGGTGTGTCTCTCCTATCAGCAGGTGTGTCCCTCCTGCCAGGAGGCGTGTCTCTCCTCTCAGCAGGCATCTCTCCTCACTGAAGAACTGTGACATCATTATTCTGCATTTATAGTAGAAGGGGAAGGTTGTCTGGCCAGAACAGATCTGCAGCCTCCTGTGTTCTCTTGTGTCTGCAGAGCTTTCATCTCCAGGCTCCACAAGCTTCTTGCTATGCTATAGCCAGTTATACACACAGCCTGAACTGATGATACACATGTGAGGAATGCACACTGCCCCCCCCCCCCTCTTCCCCGTCTGTTATCAGGCAAGAGGCTGTATGACTGTGTTATATGGAAGGAACACAGGACATAAGACTGTGTTATAGAGAGGGAACACGGGACATAAGTCTGTGTTATATGAGGGGATCTATGAGTTAAACAGTCAGTAATTAGTCAGATCATTCACCTTAGAGCTGGGAGATGAGTATACAGCCAACAGCCCTCTCAGCTGGTTTTACTTTCGGTTTTAACAGCTCAGGAGGGAGTAAACACAGAGTGTGCAGGCAGCCAATCACAGCGCAGGGAGCGTGTCCAGGGCATTTCCTGTCTGGGGGCGTATCCCAACAGGCTGAATGAAATGTCAGTCAGCCAATCACAGTGCAGGAGGCATGTTCAGGGCGGAATCCATACAGTTACATCAAGCAAAGTGCCAAATAGAGACTGGAAGAAAACCAAATCATCCTATTATATATTACAAATGAAACGCTCATCTTGTCAGGCCGGTAGTGGTAATATTTAGGTTCTTTTCTTTGCAACATAAGCTGAAGTTGGTTGCCGGCTTCAACATGGGTAACCGCATATAACATAGGTAACAGCAATAATCCAAAGGTTTAACTCCAATAGTTTGTGTAAAACCATAGATCCTTTCTTATATTCATAAAACAGCATTCAAACATGGAGCTTTTTAACACACTTAAATTATTAATGTGTTTTAAACCCTTAATGGATTCTTGATCACAGCATTAAAGGGGTTGTCTCGCTACAAGGATTGCTTTTTATGTTAAAGATCTTGCAAAAACAAGTCACTTTGCAATATATGTCTATTAACAGTATCCTACCTATTCCTAGATATCTCCTCTTGCATGGGCTGCATCAGCTCCCCAGGTCGCTATAGCTACAGACCTGTTTGATCTCTCCTGATAGGCTGCCAGCACTGGTTGCTATAGCTACAGACCTGGCTTCTACTGCAGTCTAGTAAAAGCTAGTAAACACGCCCCTGAGTTCAAAGTGAAACCAAGAAAACAGGACTGAGGTGAGGAGAATCATTGTAGTGAGACAACCCCTTTAATACACCTGTGCTAAAGGCCTTGAAAAACAAAAGTTGAACCAATCGGGTACTCCTTTTGCTAAGCGTTATGAATTACTATCATTTACAATATTTTTCCCTGATTATCATAATATAATCATGTATAATTATGTAAAAAGAAATTAGATTAAAAAAATATAACAAATCGTTTTTATAATTTAATCCCTTTGGGGCCCAAGTGTCTGATTCCTATAGCCAGTAAGCTTCTCATCAGCGCATTGTATACTGGCAATCTCCACTTCTTTTTGAACCTGCTAACCTTTTCCAAGCCACAGAAACAAATGGGCGTCATGTCAGAAAAGAGGCGCCGACACGACAGTTTTAAAGTGCATTAAATGAGTGTATAGTGCATCCAAATGTATGAACATGTCATTAATCTGCCATAGGGTATACCTTTCCATAGCATAGCTTATTTTAGGCGCATAATTTAGGCGCATTCAAATGTATCGTGCCTAGACAAACTGCACCTAATTTTGGTGTAGGACTGTTCATACTTATAAAGAATAGAGCTATGGCGGGTCTTTGGTGCAAAATACATCAAAAAATGGTGAAGCCCAATTCTGACATGTCGCCAAATGTTTTTAAACTTCTTTCATGTTCTTCAATTAAGTGTTTCACAGCTCCTGAAGTTTGTAACTGTTTCCCATTTATATAGTTTATAAGATTTTATATTATTATTCTGTGATTCTAGTTTTTAACTCCCTAATAGTACACCCTACGTAATATTTATCATAAACAGTGCAATAAATTGCGTAAATTATGTGATGTTAACCACAGTTAATAAAATGTTTTATCTGATATGTTTCCATTTTAACCATACTTGTTAAAGTTTTTATCTTTGACGTCAGTGCACACATATTACATCTGGCTCGTCCGCAATTAAAAAACCCTTTTTGTGAGAGCCATATTTTTTGATCTTGTTTACTGTTGCAAAGGTTAGGAGCTAGAATAGTAGAGAAGGTTTTATTACGTCTGGCTACAAATTTAACTCCTTTATTTATGATCAATGTAAGGATCTCATCTAGCCATAACATAGGTAAACGTGTATATAGAAAATTTTGAAATTTCTCTAAAAATCTCTACTATAGACTGTTGAGAAGACAATTGTCTTTGTTACCGTCAATAATGTTAGTATCTGTTGCGTTTGATTTAAATAAATTCTCTGTGATTTATGTTTAATTTTATTCTCTGCTTTTTTAGAGTTTTTTTTTAAATATCTTCTCTGCTTAACTCTATCTTTTGATATTAGTTCCTTCTTGAAATCCTCATTTTTAGAACTCTTCTTGCTCTTACATATTCACCAAGGGATATGGCGTCCAATGTACTGTATGTCTTGGATGGTCATTGCCCTCAGGATCGTATTATGAGCATTAGGCTTTCTATAACAGGAAGTACACATAGTTTTAGCCTTCCCCCTAAGGTAAATATCCAAAAAGGGACAACTACCTTGTCAAAAGCAGAACTAAATTTAAAATTATGCTCATTATTATCATATAGCAAATGAAGTCTCAACTATCTGTAACATCCATACCAGAATATACTGTCCAAATTAGATTTAGCACCATGTATAAGTTTGCAAGTATTGATGAAAAAGTAGACTCCATTGGCGCTCCATCAATTTGTAGAAAAAAATTCTGATCAAAACTAAAATAATTATGAGACAAGAGAAAACGATAAAACGATAAAAATCTTTATTGTATATGCAGTTCTCTTGTAAATGGTATGTGACTGCTGTTAACACTAGATGGTGTGGAATGCATGAAAAAGCCCTTCCACATGAAATGTAACCCAGGAACAATGTTCTGACCAAGTAAAACTAGTACCCCGTAAAGTACCCCAGGACTGACTTTACGATCAGTTGCAAATATTTACCTACCCCATTTCATAAACATTCCCCGAGTGACTTAGAAATAATTGGCCATAATTTGGGCAGAAAAACATTTTTATGGAGTCTTTGGGACATAAAAAAATGAAATTATTGGAGATTCTGTTGACATACAGTATCTCACAAAAGTGAGTACACCCCTCACATATTTCTAAATATTTTATTATATCATGGGACAACACTGAATACATGACACTGTGAACAATGTAAAGTAGTCAGTGTACAGCTTGTATAACAGTGTAAATTTGGTGTTCCCTCAAAGTAACCCAACACACAGCCATCAATGTCTCAACCACTGGCAACAAAAGTGAGTGCACCCCTAAGTGAAAATGGACAAATTGTGCCCATATTATCAATATTTTTTGTGGTCGTCATTGTTTTCCAGCACTGTCTTAACTCTCTTGAGAATGGAGTGCACTAGAGCTTCACAGGTTGCAGCCACTGAAATTCTCTTTCACTCCTCCATGATGACCTCACGGAGCTGTTGAATGTTAGAAACCTTGCGCTTCTTCACCTTCCGTTTAAGGATGCCCCACAGATACAGATGTAGCAGAGCCTAGCGTGACAGTGATATCAAGGCTTTTTGTGTTATCTGCTCATCTGTAAACAAAGACCATTGAAAAGCATTGAGAAAGTAGAGATAACACTCTGTGCATTATCTGTTCTTTTTAGTTCTGCTACATCTGTAGTCAATAGGGTTTAGGTCTGGAGACATGCTTGACCAGTCCAGCACCTTTATCCTCATTTTCTTTAGCAGTGGTCATCTTGGAGGTATGCTTGGGGTCGCTTTCATGTGGAAATACTGCCTTGCAGCCCAGTTTCTGGAGCAAGGGGATCATGCTCTGGTTCAGTATGTACAGTACAGTACATGTTGGCATTCATGGTTCCCTCAATGAAGTGTAACTTCCCACAGCCAGCAGCATTCCTGCAGCCCCAAACCATGACACTCCCACAACCATGCTTGACTGTAGGCAAGACACACTTGAGGTGTCATGTTGAATTTCCCGAGACCAGTTTGAGAGAGTGTGAGAGCAATAACACCAAATTTAACACACCTCTTCCCCACTTACACCTGAGACCTTGTAACACTAACAAGTCACCTGAGACTGTGGAAGGAAAATAGCAAAATGGGCACAATTTTCACTTATGTGTATACTCACTTTTGTTGCCAGAGGTTTAGATGTTGAAGACTGTGTGTTGAATTATTTTGAGGGCACACCCAATTTACAGTTATACAAGCTGTAAACTGACTACTTTAAATTGTATCAAAGTGTCATATCTTCAGTGTTATAATAAAATATTCACAAAAATATGAGGGGCGTACTCACTTTTGTGAGATACAGTATATTTAACCCCTTTTTCCGACATAACTCCCAAGGAGAATCCTTCTTGTAACAACAACTCCAATTTTTGTATGAATACTTTAGTAGGGTCATTGACTAATTTTCTGTAAGCTTTTTTGCTGTCCAGAATTTCTAAAACTTGCTTTTTCTACAAACTCGCATCCATCTCTGCAACCAAGCTCCCCATTATCAGCCTTTTTTATGATTAAATTATCATTATTTGTCAACTCCTGAATGGCAAGATGTTGTTCCTGCATTAAATTATGTTATTTTTTTACATTACGGTTATTTTTTTAAATTATATTAAATCTTTCTCCGTTCTCTATCCTGTAATAAAGAAGGCAGTGTGAATAGGACTCCACAGATACCAGTGGACGGTCTATAAACCTCCACTGATATGGAGAATTCAGATTTAGGACATTCAGATATAGCAGCGGAATTGCTGCAGAGCACATACAAGAAGTGCTGTGAAATGGCGTGACAATTAGCTACCTTCAAAAAATAACAGGGAACATATAGAGAGAAATGCAGGAGTTCAGAAACTAAATATGACAAGACGCAAGTGAAATAATCAAGCAATCTATACTAAAGTGTAGTAGTTCTAACAATGACTATCTTGTCAGAGGCACAAATAAAAGTGCTTGAAAAAGGTCTAATTTTTTCTCTATAGACAGATTTTAATTTATTTCAAACCTTAATGGATGTCAATAAATTTCCAAGAACTTTAATGCTTGAGAGACCTTTTTTTTACAGAAAAGGACCTTGCACAAGTACAAGATTTTTATCGGACTATGTTCAACAATAAATATCCAATCTTTTTAATTAAAGAACAAATAGCTTTGATAGACTTACATGATTTAGAGACAGAAAAGGTTTTTTTTTTTTTGGAAAACACAAATGTAGACATACTGTATATTGTACTACACCAAATCCCTCTTCGTACAATTCAAAATACAGAGTTACCGCTGGATGAGTTTAAGTTCAAAATGCAGAATGATTTAATAGCACTAAAAATAAATAACCATAAAGTAAACAAAAACCATAATTTAATGTAGAAACAACATCTTGCCGTTCAAGAGCTGAAAAATACTGATAGTTAATCATCAAAAAGGCTGACAAGGAGGTTTGTGTTGCAGTGATGAATGTGGGTTTGTATGAAAAGCAATTTTTAGGAATTCTGGACAATGAAAAAACTTAGAAAATTAATAAATGACTCTACTAAAGTATTCAAGCTAAATTTGGAGTTGTTGTTACAAAAAGGATTTTTCCTGGGAGTTGTTTCGCTAAAAGAGGTTGACTATATGTCATCAGAATCTCCAATACAACTTCATAAAATTCTTTTTCCACCTAAGTTACAGCCAATTTCTAGTTATTTCTAAATATTTCTAGGATAGGGTCACTGGGAAAAAGTTTTAGTAATTTGGTGGATAAACATTTGCAAGGGATGGTAAAGAAAGTCATTGGGTACTTGAAATATAACAAAGCTGTTTTAAAAGTTTTTTGTAATTTTACTTGGTCAGATAATTAGACCTGGGTTACATTTTATGTGGAAAAGCTTTTCTCATGCATCCCACACCATCTAGTGTTAACAGCAGTCAAATACCATTTATAACAGACCTGCATATACAATGAAGATCTTTAACTTTTTATTATGATGAGTATTTCCTTTCTCTTGTCTCATAATTATTTTAGTTTTGATCAGAATTTTTTTCTGCAAATTAAAAGAGTGACAATGGGGTCTGCTTTTTCACCATCACTGGCAAATTGATACATGACGTGATGGGAGAGGTTGGCTATCTGCTCCATTAATAACCTTCATTTGGAAAGTATAATCTGATACGGACGCTACATTGATGACCTCTTGATCCGGTGGGGTCATAATGTGGCGTCCATAGGAGACCTTATTTTCTGTATAAATGATAATGAGTACAATTTAAAAATTTGCTTTTGCTTTTTACAAAGTAAGTGTCCTTTTTTGGAATATTTACCTTAGTGGCGATAAGTTCTACCTTTTGGAGATTCTCTAGTTGCTGAGTGAAGCCCAATTGTTATGGCTCCAGACCCCGGACGCCTGGGCCTGCTATCACCTCTATCAGATATAGATATGATAAGTTAGTATCTACATAAGAAATGGTGTGCGCTTGAACAAAGAAGAAGTAGAAGAAGTATTTATTATAACAGTAGTGAGCTTATATAGCCTTGGTTATAATGACATGCGCAGTTAGTCGGAGCTTACATTGCAAGGTTAAAAATAAGATACGCGGCTTCAAAAGTCCATAAGATACACAGCTAAGTTTCGTTATAATTTCAAGGTCCTGAAGCAAAGGCGAGAGTCCTTGAATTGTATCTTGTGTCAGAACATGAATTGTTTCTTGTGTCGGACAGGAGCTTTAACCCTTAACTTGACAATTCCCCCCTTTTGCACAAACGATACAGTATGTTAGTGGCGTGCAAACTGCTTTCATCTGTAAAGAGAAAAAACGTCAGACACTGCTTCACAATGCCTTTCCTGCACATACCTTTCCCTAGCTCCTGTCTTTTAGCTGTGGCAACACCAAGGTAGCGAGGACGGGAAGGGGAGTAGTGAGGCTTCACCATGTTGAGACGAATCATCCCTAAACAGATGATCCCCCTGTGTAGCTGGACTGTCCAAGCCCTGGTGAGCCCACTAAGCTGTCCCTTCATATTGGTGCAGAAAATTGGCGTTTCTCCAAACAACAGACTACAATCTTCAATAATATTCGAGCAGCAACATAGACAAGCATAATAACTAAAAATATTTGTAATACAGTCTGCAATTAGCCAACCCCCCCGTCCCTTGAACCAGTTAGCTGGGTTTAGGGCAGAAAAAGTTTCCCCCCACCCAGCATCTTTAAATACCTATTCCCTTCCCACGATATGTTGTGTAGGTGTCGTTCTAGCAGGGAAGGTTTAAAGGCATCTGTGGTAGAGGAAGTGGCGTTGAAGCTAATCTGGATGCCTTCCCCCCAGATTGGCAACTCCCAAGTAATTACGAGATACCCAACTTCCCCCCTTGTATGCAAGATACTGCTGATGCTCTATTGATGTGGTGAGATTACCCTGCCACCAGGGCAAAAATATCCATCCTACTATGGGAATTGGTATGCTGGTGTTCCAGTGCCTAGAGTATTTGGTGTCATTATTGGCTAATTGATCTGAGTAATTAGTCCAATCCCTCATCTCCTCCCATGGCACAGGGATTGCCAAAAATGGCATAGATAAGGCCGTGACTGGGGCATGTGTGCATATCCAGCAATCTGTTTGGTTTATTTCTTTTGCTAGAACCATGTGATGTGCGGTGAGTTTATTTTCCTGAGGTTCATTTATTCCCATTAAAGCAATACTTATCCGGATCAGTGTCAATGTCCAGAGGCCCGCTTGCAATGGCTTGCATGGACCCATGTTGGTTTCCCTTCTAGCTTTACAGAGGTAGCAGTCGTCAACAGGACTTGGTATGGTCCCTCGAACCGGGGTTCCAACGCTTTCCGGGGTGTTTCTTAAGGTACACCTTTTCGCCTGGCTTCAATGTGTGAGCTTTATTTTCGGCATCAGGATCTGGCAAAGACGAAAACACTTTTCCATGCACTTCAGTTAGTTGGTTCTGTAATTTTATCCCATAACTAGTGAGACTAGCACAATCCAACTGGCTAGATTGGGGAAAGTAACCACCTAGTCTTGGGGCGCTCCCAAACAAAATTTCATATGGTGTAAATTTATGTTTCCCCTGTGGAGTGTGTAGGGCAGATTTAATACCCAGCATCTGGCAGGAATTTTGGAAAACTTCTCCTGTAAAATGGGTACCCCTGTCTGACTATGGTCTCAGAGAGTCCAAACCTAGGGACAATATCCATTACCAGTTTATTTTTTTTTTTTAATCAATATATTTTATTGAAGTTTTGTATTTAAGAAACCAACAACCGCGTTACAACAAAACAACAAAGATAAAAAAAAAAAAAAAAGGACATAACAGGACACAACAAATTAGCCATGTATATTGTCAATAGAGAAAATTACTCCATTCAAGCGTGGCAGAGAAGCGTAAGAATGGAATAAAAGCCATCAAAGAACTGTAATAGGTAAAATGGGAAAATAGTACCTACTCTGAGAGAGACTCTAAGAACATTCAACGGTTATTCTATCCAAAAGACTCTTAAAATTGCACAAAATAGGGTGAATCTAACCAAACCTTCCATTTAGTTTTCCTCTTAGCAATCAAATGGGGAGGGACAATCAGGCAAGTTTCATTATAGAATTGGGAGTTGACTCTATGAACTACTTCATTAAGGTGCACAGGCACAGTGGATTTCCAATGATGAGCTATTGTGAGGCGAGTCGCTATTAGCACATGCTGTATCACCGTTTGGTGTGTTGGGGGAATATCATCTATAGTGATATCTAACAGGGCTAGTTCTTGGGAGAGCACAAAACGGGTATGATAAAGCTCTTGGATGAGTCTTTCGGTGTGAAACCATATTGGTTTAGCAGTAGGGCATGACCACCACATGTGTGAGAGGGAGCCAGCAGACCCACATCCTCTCCAACACATTCTAGAGGTACCGGGGAGAATGTGCGCCGCTCGCAGTGGGGTGAGATACCATCTAAAATGAATTTTTCTAGCCATCTCTATGTGATTAATGCAATTAGAGTGCTTGGTGACCGAGGCTGCCGCCAGCCACCAATCTTCCACTGAGAATGACCTGGCCAATTCCGCCTCCCATTTAGTCATATATTTGAGTTTGGTGTCGGGATTATGCCAGGACAGAGTGGAATAAGCTGCTGAGAGACCCCTAGTCTGTCTACCAACAGATAAAAGATAATGATAGAATGGCGTTTTATTCCGTGTTGCGGTAGAATGAGGTATAGCTGAGATTGCGTGGCGAATTTGGAGGTACATGAAGAATTGAGATCTGGGAATCTCATAGGTACGGGATCTTCAAAAGATCTAAAAACGCCCTCTGAAAAAAGGTCTCCAATCACCCAAAACCCCTTGGTAATCCATTGGTCAAGAGGTACAGTAATAGCTGTACCGTATAGGATGGACAAGGGACAATCGTCTCTTTTAATGGAAACTGCTCGTGTATTTGCGACATATCGGTGCCATACTGGGATCAAGTGTTGGACTGTGAGAAGACTATAGTGGGGAATTGGGAGGGGAGGGAATCCCTGTAATAATGCTAACAGGTGGTCCTTAATAGATCCCGAGGAGACTGAGTCATTTTCAATGCGGGCCCAGTGGTGGAAGGGGGAGGATGACCAAAGGTGCAGTACGGGTTCCAAAATTGAGGCGACATTGTAGAACTTCAAATTAGGGACAGCCAGTCCCCCTAATTGCTTCTGTAAGTAGAGGTATTGCCGCTTAAATCTCGGTTTTTTTGAACCCCAAATGAACCTTAAAAGTAGAGACTGGAGTTTGTTTAGAAGTGGAGTTGGGATCACAAAAGGAAGGGCTCTAGCTATATATAAAAACTTAGGAAGGAGCACCATCTTGACTAAGTTTATTCTGGCTATCCAGGAAAGAGAGGATTGTTGCATTCTTGTGATATCTTCAGAGAGGTTTTTAAACAAAATATCCCAATTAACTTCAATAGTCTTAAAAAGGTCTGGGAAAATTTGTACTCCCAGATATGTGATAGAGGAGTTTGACCAGACAAAGTCGTATTTGGAAAGGGCTGAGCATGATACAGGGGGGAAGTTAAGTGGAAGGATTGTCGATTTAGAGATGTTTAATTTATAGTAGGAGAGTACGAACGTATAATGTCCAGAAGAGCCGGAATGGAAGATTCTGGCTCCCTACACATGACTAATATGTCATCTGCGTATAAGCTGGCTTTGTGAGAGTGCTGGCCTACGGGAATTGCCGATATCAGGGGGGACAAACGGATCATTTCTGCAAGGGGTTCAATGCATAGGTTAAAGATTAAAGGGGAAAGTGGACAGCCCTGTCTGGTGCCGTTTGTAATGTGAAATGATTGGGACATGAATCCTGATGAGAAGACTCTAGCTGTGGGTGTAGTGTAAAGTGCTAAGACAGCCTGAAGTATAGGACCAGAAAAGCCAAACTTAGTCAAAATTTCCTTCATATATGTCCAATTGATACGATCAAAAGCTTTTTCTCCATCAAGCGAGATAAAAGCAGCTGGGACTCGATCTTTTTTAATTATTTGCAGAACATTAAGTACTCTTCTGATCCCGTCTCGTGTTTGTCTAGATTTGACAAATCCCACTTGGTCTGGCTTAATGAGGTTCAGAAGTATCTCATTAAGCCTATTAGCCAGAATCTTTGAAAATAGCTTAATGTCGCAGTTAAGAAGCGATATAGGTCTATAATTCGAGACTAAGTCCTGAGGCTTTCCTGGTTTGGGAATTGTGACTATTGTGGCCGAAAGCATTTCTGTAGGGGGGGGGTGTTCCTGCCAAGAAGGATTTAAAGATGCGCAGGATGTGTGGGGATAGAACTGCAGTGAAAAGTTTGTAATATTCATTGTTTAGTCCATCAGGGCCAGGAGATTTATTGAGTTTTGCTTGGGTAATTGATTTCTCTAATTCATGTTGGGAGATAGGGGCGTTTAGGAGTTCCAGTTGCTCCCTAGGTACAGTTGGAAGTTTCAAATCGCTCAGGAAGGATTGAACAAGATGAGAGGATACGAAAGGTAAGGAAGGGTCATCTTTAAGATTGTACAGGGCTTTATAGTAATGGGCGAAGGACTCAACTATATGTTGAGGGTCGAACACTTTCTGGGTGCCAGATGACAGAAACGCAATCCTGGAGCGGGATTGGAGTTGTTTAACTTTACGAGCTAAAAGTTTCCCAGGACGATCTCCATGGACATAGAAATTCCATTTCAATCTGGTCAAAGAATCTTCATATTTATTGAGACATAGAACTTTCAGTTTTTGTTTTAAAGCAAGCAACTCGTCTGAAACTTTCTGGGAAGGGGATTTTTTGGCTAACTGATCCTGAATGCTTATTTTCTTTAACAGATTATCTAGTTCCCATTCCCTCTTTCGTTTCTCTCTAGAAGCGATCTTAATGAAAACTCCTCTAATCACTGCCTTATGGGCGCACCAGATTGTGGCAGGGGAGGGAACTGAAGGGAGGTTAAGGTCAAAGAATTCTTGCCGCGATGGCTGGATCTCTAGGACAATTGAAGTTGACTTAAGAAGGAAATTGTTCAATCTCCAAGGAGAGTAATGGGGGGGGGGGGGAAGGTCATCTTGCAAGGGGAGAAATACCGGTGCATGATCTGACCACGTTCTTTGCCCAATATCTGAGGAAGACACCCAAGACAAAGCACGTCTGTTTGGGAGGAAGAAGTCTATGCGGGAAAAAGAGTGATTAGGGGCGGAGAAGAAGGTGTAATCAATATCGGTAGGGTGGGAGTATCGCCAAGGGTCGTGTAGTTGTTCTTCACTAAGAAGCGATTGTAGATTCTGCTCATTTCTAGGGGAGTGTGATTTATCTAGATGGAGATCGATAACCAGGTTAACTTCCCCACATATAATCAAATTATCACCTTGGAGCGATATGGCCTTATTCAGGACTTGGGAAATGAACCTTTTCTGGCGATTGTTGGGCGCGTAAATAGCAACCAGAGTATATGCAGTGGAATTTAAGGTACATTGGAGGATGACATATCTTCCCTTATCATCTAAAATGGACTGCTGGAGTGTGAAAATCACGGAGTCTTTTATGAAAACCGCGACTCCCGCTTTTTTGTTGGGTGGCGAAGAGTAAAATACTACAGGGAATTTCCTATGCTTTAATCTAAACGAATCCTGTTCCATGAGATGGGTCTCCTGTATGCAGATCACGTCTGTCTTGGATTTCAGCGCATCCCTCCAGAACATTGATCTTTTGAAGGGCGAATTAAGCCCATTAACATTCATAGAAAGGATCTTAACCCCCATGTTCAGCATACAAGGGACTCGTTGGAATCAAGGCATCTGTGCAAATAAAGCTCTTAGAGTGAGAATTATATGGCAAATATAGAGGACTTATCAAGAGATAAATGGCAAAAAACAAGTTAGCTGTAGAACATGCTAAAAATACCAAAAAACAGACAAACAGTGTTTCCATCGTTAGGAACAATTTGAAAATATTAATAACAGAAATAGCAGAATTTCCAGCTAGTGGAAATGAGTATATCATGGGGGAGCAAGTCCGTTAGCAGGACCTAACTCAGAGCATACAAGGTGATCAAACTCTGAGGATATCAATAGAGGAGGGGGGGATCAGAGCTGAGGTGAGGAAGACAGGGGGATCCCTAAGTTATCTGCAGCTCTGTTCAGTCATAAGGGGCAGGTCCCGATCTGCGATGTTTCTCGGACCATAATGGCGTGATCACTTCTGGGCGAATCCGTTGACTTTTCATTGGGGTCGTAGTAGGAGAGTGGAGCAAGTCCCAAGAAATCAGAACTTCCCTTGCCATCAGAGGGTTATGGCATATTGTGGTCGAGTTATCTTTGGTAATGATTAATTTTACTGGAAAGCCCAGTGATAGCTTATCCCTTGGTCTCGAAGGATCTTTGTGTATTGAGAGAATTCTTTCCTTTTCATCATGGTGCCAGCCGACAAATCTGGGAAAATGGAGAGATTTCGGAAGCGATCCGGCAAGGAGGGATTTTTCCGCAATACTCTTAGAAGATCATCTTTTGTACGGAAGAAATGGATCTTTGCGATAACATCTCTAGGGAGAGAGGGATGTAAATTTCTAGGTTTTGGAAGACGGTGTATACGATCTACTGTCAGATCCATTTGGGAGGCATTGGGTAGTACTAGGGACATGAGGTCGGTAAGGAAGGGTAGAAGCGAGTCTTGAGTGACTGACTCAGGGATTCCCCTGATGCGGATGTTATTCCTGCGTGAACGGTCTTCCAGGTCTAGTAGTTTGGAGGAGAGTCTCTGGACTTCATCTTCTAGGGCTAAATTCGCATCAATAAGGAGGTTGTGTGAGGTTGTAAATTCAGACATTTTCTTTTCCAAGTGGTCTGTTCTGGAAACCAGAGCTTGTATGTAAGACCGGAACTCCGCCATCATGATCTATAAGTCGGATTGGAGGTTTTCTCTAAATGAGGAGAACAAGCGTTGTAATGTTGACTCAGTAGAAGTGAGTTGGCAGGTAGAATCTTGTGAGTCCATGTCGGCAGAATTTGAGATGGGAGAAGTTGAGGAGAGAGGTGGGAACACAATACGTCTCTCTGCAGAAGGAGGTTGTGACGAGGACTGCGGAAAAAATTCAGTTAGTTTTGTGGGTTTAGCCTTGGTTTTTCGTTTGCTGGTGCCGCCCATTCGGATCAGTCCAACAACCCACACTTAGGGCTGATATGGCCGGTATTGAATGTGGCAAGATGTTTAGGTTGGTCACCTGAGATAAATGAAGGTTTTTTTTTTTTTTGTTTGTTTGTTTTTTTTGGGGGGGGGAGGGTTAAGGGGGTGCAAGAAATAGTGGAGGGGTTATTAGGAGAGAGTGCACCTTGTGGTATGTAATGGAGTCTCTTGCCGGTTTAGCTTGTATAGAGACTAATAGGCTCCTCTCCAATAGGATGCTTGATGATTTAGGCTGATGATCATGGACTTCAGGGTTAACAGTCCTTCAAAGCAGGAGAACCAAGTAACTAAATGTCTCAGACAGCGGGTTCAGGAGCTTGTGTAGATCAGAAGATCAGCCAGCTTATGGCCACTGTCAGCTAATATACTGAAGTGAGAAGAGTTTGTCACTGGGGGCAGAGCAGGGTACCCCTGTATCCCCAAAATGGCCGAGGCCTCGTGTATCGCTTTGTAGGTGGAAAAATGGCGCCCAAGCTAGTGGTGGGAGGTCAGAGAGCGGTAGCACCGATTTCAGGTTGGGTCACCCAGAAAAATATAGCAGGCAAGGGGCTCACTGGATGCAGGACGTGGCAGGTACTTATCTGCTTTTGCTGCTTGTGCTCAGCGGCAGGTTCGTGATGAGCCGATGCTCCGGGATGTGTTTGCGCTCGACCGCTCAGCAGACGCCGAGAGGGAGCAACAGCAAGGGAGGTGCCGGCGTCGGGCGCTCAGTCCACCGGGGGAAGACGAAGGCACTAATCCCCGCCGCCGAACCGGATCTCAGACCAAATGACCAGAGCAGCCGGGAACGCGGGAGACGGAGCTGCAGACCAGGGACAGAGAGCTCCTCGGACGTCCTCTCCACAGCGTCCGGTGAATAGTCACAGAAGGAGGCTAGATGAAGCCGCGGGTGTTAGGCATCAGGTGAGTTTCAGCACCTCTGGGTACAGCAGCGTGCAGCCGGAGTTTGTAATGGCGTCGGGTCTGTTGCGGCCAACGGGTTGTTTTCCCGGAGGGTCTGTCCGGTCAGAGGTATTAGTGGATTTAGCCACCTATCAGCCACTGGTGGGTTGTAGTGAAGGCCCGGGATGGTTCTGTTAAGAATTGTAGCAGAATAAGGCTTAGTAATGCCGTTTTATTTCGGATCCCCACGGAGCTCCTCTCTCGCACTTCTTACTCCATGTTGGTCCAGGCCACGCCCCCGATGTGAACCCCATTACCAGTTTCTTTGCTGTGGCCCTTGCAGTGGCATGTGCCACTGGGTACACCTCAGGCCATCCTGAAAAAAGATCTACACATACTAAGGCGTACTCGTACCTGCCACTTTTTGGCAACTGAATATAGTCGAGTTGCAAACGTTGGAAAGGATATAGAGGCCTGAGTGTATGTTTCATTGGAGTTTTAACTACCTGTCCAGGATTATTTACCTGACAGATGTGACAGTTCCAGCAGTGTAGGACTGCAGCTTGTCTGAAACCGGGGGCCACACAATTTCTATTTAAGGTGGTGGCCATAGCATTGGCACTCTGGTATGTGGGGAGGTGAAGGAGATTTAGGAAAGTAGGATACCATGCCCTTGGCAAACAACATTTTTCCTCCTAACTTCCATAATCCGTCCTCTCTTAGCTTTGCTCCCCCCTTTTCCCAACCTTGTTCCCTGGCATTTGCCTGGGCTTCTTTGAGTCTATCTAGAGAGATAGGTTCAGCGACTTCCATCCACAAAAAATTCAAAGTCAGGATTCTGCAATGGAGCAGTATGTACGTTCGGGAGTGGGGCACATTCTGTTTCAATGAGTTTTGTACAGTCATGATCAAAGAGTTTCTCACTGAGTTCCCCTTCCTCCCCCCTTTCTGAATCCAAGATTCAGAGAAGTAGCCTTTTGGAATGTAATGTGTGGGGGCATCAGAATTGTGCACTCTTTTGCTTCTGTGGTCAGGCAGAATTGTGTCTGCTTTGTGTATTCATACATAGGCTGCATGAAGCTGCTTTTTGCTGTGCATTCAAAGGATACTGTCTAAGTTGGGGTAACTAATACCCTGGTTTTACTGTAACTTTTACAGGTGGGACAGGTAGACATCCTATGTCTGTTTTGGATTTTGCCCATAGGACAGTTGGGACGCTCTGTAAGTAAGATTTTTCCTCACTATCATAATAACTGCCACTTCCAGGATTTCTTGCTCAAATGACACAATACACATAGAGCTTCCTCAAAAATTTGGGATCTGAAGGGATTTTAAATTTACGGTCCCATCTGGATGTATTTGATATTAGCTTGCAGTGTGGTCAAAATATCTGCACCCAACAAAGTTCTGTCTACCCCATCTGAAATCAAAAAACCGTGATAAAAATGTATGGGGGCCAATTTTTACTTTTAGGGGTACAGTGAGTGGTATAGACTTTGTTGATGACGACCTAGAGGCTCCAGTGTCCACCTGAGGTCTATGAATGGCACCCTGTATGGTTATAGGGACATAGAGTGCGGGGCCCTGGACCACTGCCTGTCCCTTCATGCGGCTAGTCAGTCCTGTTCAGGACTCTCCTGCCTCTCCTTTTCTCTCTCATCATCTCTCTTTTTCTTTCTACAGTTACGTTTCATGTGGCCCTTGTTTCCCGCAATAGAAACAGGTTGGGGCCCCTCATCTTGGTCTACCTCCTGTATTCCCCTCGACTTGTACTTGTGCACCTTCAAATCAACTTGCATTTGTGCTATCTTTCCACTTTTCTTTTCCTTTCTACTCCACTCCCCCTTGCTTTTCTAAGAGAGCTGTTGCATCTTCCGTGGATCTCCAATCGAGACAACAAAATTTTAAGTTTATCTGCCACTGGGGGATTCATTTCCACCCTAGGAACGTCCTTATCATTACTCTCCTTACTGGTCCGTTGGCAAGTCATTCCCTCATCCCTCATACCCTCCTGAATTCTAAACGAGAATTCATTCATAGTGTCATCCTGTCTCTGCTGCCCTGGGACTGTAGTTCCCTTGGTTGTCTGTTCTCCCTGGCAGAATATTGCCAACCTCTGACAAAACGTTACTCCTGATGCCTCAGTCCTTATGCCTGCTGGGTATGAGCTGGATTTTCCTGTTCTAATCTTGAATGTGTCTCTGGGGTCATCTTAAGTCTACACAGTCCTGCTATATCTACCCACGCTGCTCTGTAGGTACCCTGTAACTGAGTCATATAGCGGCTGAAACTCAGAGGGTGAGTACCTTGGTTGGGCGCACTTTGCAAGTATACCATCTGTTCGGCATCTGCCCTTTGGTTGGTTAAACCTCATACGCCCTCGCTCGAGTCTGCCTTTGGGCATTCGGATTATTAGGGTCAACAGGATCTGTTTTCAATGCTCGCCTTTCTACTACTGGCCTAAGTGGCTCTGCTTGTTGTCCTGGTCGAGGTACCCTGCATCCTAAACTTTGTATCCCTCCATCTGGGTTTTTGTTGACTGCAATGAGTGCAGGTCCACACCTGGGTTTCTACGCTGCTGGAGGTGGCATTTGGGTACGGGGGTTTGGCCTGAAACTTATTTAATTTCAGGGCACGGCTATCATGTTGCGGATGGTTTATACATGGTCCACCATCCATTGACTGAACTGTCATAACACCCAACTCTCGTTCACAGCAGTTTCAGATAGTTGGAGCAGACATTCAACTTGGTGCTCCCATCCTCTATCTTTTATCACACCCTTTCTGGTTTCTAACACTCTTTGCCATGTCTTTGGGTCTAACTGACTCTGTCCGGTGACTCCGGATTAATTTAGGATTCGGCTCAACTCTTTGACTGCCTCCTTGCCATGATAACATAGGAGGAGTGATTTAACCTCTGAGGGCCTCCGGGAGTTTTGACTTTGCCTGTCCCATGATCCCTTCTCGTCCCTCCGTTTTCCCTAGTTGGCGTTCCAATCAACAGATCCTCTGGGTCCTTACGGGGACCTAATTGGTGTCCTATCCTGGGAAGCTAGGATCGAGAATACCCAGTCCCATCTGGAATGCATATGTAAGTATATCCTCCAAGCAATATATAATTTCTACTAGGATGATACCTATTACAGTCACAATGTCATACCACACCCGGAACCCACACAATCCTAAGATACTTTTACCGTATCCTTATTCCCGTTTATCTGGCCCACCTTACGAATCGGGTCCCCGACTATTCATCGATAGTCAGGCTCATACATTCAAGCCTCAAGACAGGATAGACTCGACCCCCAAGAACCTTCAGTCCTTAATCCTTTCCCCTTTTTCTCTTATTCCCAACACAGACTTTGCCACTTAGTTTGTCACATTACCGGGGTTAAGCATAAGATCATGCCCCTCCTTTCAGAGCGCAGACACGTCTTAGTTCGGCAATCCCCTTTCCTAATTTAACAAACAAATGACAGCCTTATGCTTTCATACCATTCATACTTTCACTCAGCAAGTAGGTCAAGGTTCTTTGTCCTGCAAGAGGACCCACTACATTTGGTATAAACCCCTCTTTATCCCGGACTTTGGACCAATGGGACATAGACTCAGGGAAGGCACAGAGTAAATAAGAGCTTAATAAATAAATGCTCTTACCTGGCCAGGTTTTGTCCGTGCATTCCCTCGGTCAGATTCCCTGTGTTGCTTTGAGATCCAAGGATTGTGGGTGATACCCAATAGGTGTGGGTCCCTGTTCGGGCGCCAGCTGATAAGTTCTACCTTTTGGAGATTCTCTAGTTGCTGAGTGAAGCCCAATTGTTATGGCTTCAGACCCTGGACGCCTGGGCCTGCTATCACCTTTTTCAGATATAGATATGATAAGTTAGTATCCACATAAGACATGGTGTGCGCTTGAACAAAGAAGAAGTAGAAGAAGTATTTATTATAACAGTAGTGAGCTTAATATAGCCTTGGTATAAAAGACAAAGCGCAGTTAGTCGGAGCTTACATTGCAAGGTTAAAAATAAGATACGCGGCTGAGTTCCATTACAGTTTCAAAAGTCCATAAGATACACAGCTAAGTTTCGTTATAATTTCAAGGTCCTGAAGCAAAGGCGAGAGTCCTTGAATTGTATTTTGTGTCGGAACATGAATTGTTTCTTGTGTCGGATAGGAGCTTTAACCCTTAACTTGACAGTGGGGAAGCTATAACTTCCCTCTATAGAAAGCCTAATGATAGTAATATGATCCTGAGGGCAAATAGCCAGCATCCGAGACATACATAGGGGGCCATACCTCTGGTAGAATATATAAAAGCAAGAAAAGCTTGATCTTAAGATGAGGATTTCAGGAAGGAACTGGCTAATATAAAAAATAGATTTAAGCAGAAAGGATATTTAAAACAAACTCTAAAAAAGTAAAAAATAAAACTGAACATAAATCAAAGAGAACAAATTTAAATCAAAACAACAGATACTAACATTGTTGAAGGGAACAAAACAATTGTCTTCTCTGCAGCGCACAGTAGAGATTTTCAGACATATTAAAACAATACTGTATACACATTTTATATGTTAGGCTAGATGAGTCTTAATGAAAAATAAGGGGGGGAGTTTTTAATTTGTATCCTACGTAATAATACTTCTCTATATTCTGTCCTAGCTTTTTCAACAGTAAACAAGATAAAAAAAAGATGTCTCTTACAGAAAGGGTTTTTTAATTGCGGAGGAGCTAGATGTAATATGTGTGCACTGACATTAAAGATTAAAACTTTCACAAGTATGGATAAAACTAAAACATATCAGATAAAACATTTTATTAACTTTGTCTCACTTCACATAATTTACGTAATTTATTGCACTGTTTGTGATAAATATTAAATAGGGTGTACTATTAGGAAATTAAAAACTAAAATTGCAGAACATATAAACTATATAAATGGGAAGCAATTACAAACCTCAGGAGCTGGAAGCACTTCATTGAAGAACATGAAGGTAGTTTAAAAACATTTTGTTTTTCTTTTAAAAGTTAACAGGCCCAAGAGCGGTGGAGATTGTTATTATGCAGTGTGCCGACAAGAAGCATACTGGATATTGGAATAAGAGACTAAAGCCCTGAAGAGATTAAATTATTAAAACAAATTGTTATATTTTTTTAATCTAATTTCTTCTTACATAATTGTACGTGATTATATTATGATCTTCAGAGAAAAATTATTGTAAATGATGGTGTAGATTGGGGACCTGCAGTTCACCCTCCAGGCAGTAGATCTTCTAGGTACATTTAAGGGGCAGGCAGTAGTGACAAGGGCTCAAGGAGCAACAGAAAAGCAGTTAGTGGCAGTTGGTTGCTGAAGCGAACTGACATTTCAGAGAGAGATTGTACAACAAGAACCAAAGCCCAAGAAATACAGACAGTGAGAAGGCCCAGAAGAAAGTACCATAAGGAAACCGGGGTACGGTATAGTCATTGATGTAGATATCTTTTCTTAGCAACCTCTCTCTGTCTCCCACGGACCTTCAAACATAACAATGCACTGTGATTCTATTCAAAAGATTAGAATGCTTTATTTTGGACTGACATGATTTTTTAAAGGTAATGGTGTTTATCATACAGGAAAGTAGGGATATTACAATTCAATCAAAGATAAGTATATAGCATAAGATATAGGTTACAATCCAATCAGTGTCTTAATGTAAAGAAACCATTTAATTATTAAAATCATTACACCTCCATCTTTCCAAAAATAAAAATGAATACTCGACATCTGCCTTATTACACTAATCTAATAACCTTAAACAAGCAGCAGCTATGACCCTTTTTCAAAACCACGGTCAGACCCAAAAGCCCGTTTAGA